>BGNK01002331.1:83821-105650 GCA_003297005.1 Symbiodinium sp. clade A Y106 | reverse complement strand
CACCCCAAATCCCTCCCTAAATCCCTCCTAACCCCGAAACACCCCTAAAACCTAAACCACCCCAAATCCCTCCCTAAATCCCTCCTAACCCCGAAACACCCCTAAAACCTAAACCACCCGAACCCGAAGCTCCATGAGGTCCTGTAACCAGCGGTCCGGACCATGCGAAGATCGCGGCCGGAAGCTCGGGGGTTCGGGTTTAGGGATGAGGGTTGAGGGTTTAGGGGTTTAGGGTTTAGGGTTGAGGGTTTAGGGTTGAGGGTTTAGGGTTGAGGGTTGAGGGTTGAGGGTTTATTTAGGCGGAGGGGTGCCCGGGTGCTGTGAAGTCTCAACAAGGGTTCTGCAAGGGTTCCAAAAGGGTTCCAGAAGGCTTCATGGTTTTGTTTCTATGTAGGACTTCACAGGGGGGACCTTTCACATGGTTAAAAACGATCTGGAGCTTTAGACATCTAGACCTGCAGGGCTAAGCCCCGTCCTACAAAATTGCAAGCATGTCTGTTTCGAGCGATCGTCGTTGATGAGAGTAGGGTTTGGGGCTTGGGGCTTAGGGCTTTGGGCTCAGGGTGTAGTAGGGCTTAGGGCTTAGGGTTCCTGGTGCAAGTTTTCTCCGGAATCTCGTTGCTCTAGGGTCACAAGCGATAAAACCGGATGCAAGGCACTGCATCAGTTCACCCAGGCCTGAAACCTGCTGCTGAGAAATGTTGAGTTCTGTACCTATACTCTTGAAGTCTCGGAACGAGAAACGAGGATCCTCTAACTAGTTGTTCCCGACAAGCCACTAAAGCGCGGACAAAAACCCTCATACCACGCCCGAAAAGCCACACTCAAAACCCAACAGGTCTGAAGCCTAAACCTCGTTCAAACCCACAAAACCTAAAACTCAAAACCCAAAAGCACCCAACCCTAAACCTTAAACTCCCGTCAAAACCAGAAAAATCATAGGCGTCTGGCCAGCACCTGGACGGCCGCTCTCTGAAGGAGAGAAAGCCACAGGCGCTCCAGGGCTTCGGGTTTGTTTCATGGCTACTTTAAAGGGGGTTTGGGTGTCGGTGATCAAGGGGGTTTAGGGGTGTGGGTGTTTGTGGTTTCATATAGCTTCATAGCTGTGTTGGGGTTCTTTTGTTGTTTTGCTGTTGTAGGCTGTTAGTGCTTAAGGCTCCACTTTGGGGCTTAGGCTTAGGTGGCGGACTAGCTACGGGAGGATTTCTACGATAGGGGACTAAAGAATTACCAATACTATTGTGGGGTTCATTAATATGGTTATAGTATAATGTACCCCGAAACCCTATTCCTAATTATTAAGGCCTCTGCATTACGTGAAGTTTGATGGAGTTTGTTCCATGTCCGGTTCAACGTAATGGAGGTCGGGTGGTGTGTCTTAAACGCTAGCCAAGAGCCCTAGCTGCTTGGTGTCAGGGTCCCGTGCCTCCCGTCTTCAGACAGAGTCCCCGAGAGTCATATGCCCTGTTATTCTCACGATTCTTGATTGGAGCTGAAGAACAGTGGAAAAGGTATCCTTACTATGAAGGGGATACTGCGGAGCCTTGTTAACTTTTTTTGTTTGGGGGCTTGTCGCATTGAGGACTCCAGTTCGGGTGTTGCTATTGCCACTGGGGCATTTCAGTTCAGAAGTTAGCACCCCCTGATTGTAAAGGCCCTTGTATGACCTGGAGCGCACGTCTTGCTTTAGTTGCTGGATCTAAGGGCGGACTAACATATATGCAGGCCTGAATAGTCATTTGCACTCTTCCTTAAGGTTCCTCCTGATCTTTATGGCTATGAAGGCCCCTATGTAATGTGAGATTGTGATTTGGGCTTAGACTCCTAAACCACTAAGCTTTTTCACCGCTAAGCTACTAAAACTTTTGAAACCCCAAGCCTCCAACAGGGTTTCTTCCAGGCTTCGTTTCAGGGTCCCTTTTCAGTTTCCTCTAAGGGTTCCTTGAAGGGTCTCTTTAAGGTTCCCTTAAGGCTTCCTTTAAAGGCTTTTCGGGTTCCCTTTCTCGCTTTTCGGCCCCTGCCCGAAACCTTGCTCAACATACTCCCGTCTACGTCCTACGTGTTCTTTCGGGCCCCTCTTCATCGAGAGAGGGCTAAACCGTAAACCTCGAGCCTAAGCCTTCGCACAGATGTAACCCCCAAGCTCTACCTGTAGCCGAAAAGGCCTACCTTTTTAAGGAACTATATATAGAAACCATAATGAGGAACCCTAAACAGGTAGGTCCTTTCGGCTACAGGTACACCCTAATGTAGGAATCTGATTAAGAAACCCTGGCCCTATAACCCCCAAATAGTAGGACTCATATAAGGAATCCTCATCAAGGCCCAAGGCTTCTTAATCAGGTTCCTACATGAAACCCCCCAAAACCCACCCTTATAGATCCTTATAGTAAGCCTTTGCAGGAACCCTTATGGAACCAAGGTTTCTTAATGACCCTAAGACTCCAGGCCCTGAGCTTAAACTCAAAGCCCGAAGCCTTGAACCCCAGGCCCTAAACCTTCCAAGCCCGAAGCCTTCAAACCTTCAAAGGACCTACCTTTTTTAGGGTTCCATTATGGTTTCTATACATAGTTCCTTAAAAAGGTAGGCCGTTTCGGCTACAGGTAAAGCTTCAAACCCTCAGCCCTAAACCTTACCCCCCCCAAACCCCCAAACCCCTGAACCCCAAACTCTAAGAAAAGCTCTACAAACTACAAACCCCTAAGCCATTTGAACAAGAACCTTACAAACTCTACACCCTAAACCCTAAACCCTAAACCCTAAACCCTGAGTTCGACATGCGTGATCGACGCCCTGGTGGAGGACGCCGAGGAGGAAGAGTCACCCGACGGCCACCAAGGTTTTCTGGCCCACGAGGGGAGGGACCTGCTCCTGGTGCACATCCTGAACGCCCTGCACATCTTGAACGCCCTGGGCTATCTGAACCACATGATCTTCCTGAACGCCCTGGACTATCTGAACCACATGCTCTTCCTCAACTTCCGGTTCATCGTGATGGTCGGGAATGTGGGGACGAACGTGGTCGTCGTGTTCGTCGTGAGGAAGGTGGTGGCGATGGAGAGTCGTCGAGTGGGCAGGATGTGGGGGAGGGCACGCTTTGTGACCATGTTGATCATGGCGCTGGTGTCCGGGGAGTGGATGATGATGAGGGTTCTGCTGATGAGTGGCGTCATGAGCGTGATCGAGGAAGGGAGCGAAGCAGGAGCAGAGATGAGTGAGTGGGAGCGTCATTTTGCTGAGCCGTAAGTGCCCGGCACCGAGTGTAGGCCCCTTGTGAGGCGGGCCCAGACCTGCATTCATGCGGAGAAAGGTCACTGCACTGTAAAAAAAACCCTAAACCCTCTCTTTCCTACACCCCGGATCCTCTGCGTAAGCCGCCATCACTCGCAAAGCTGCAGGTCGAGGACGATTCGGCCCCGGAAGGTGGGACTACTACGGTTGATGTTTTAGGATTTATAGGGGTTCCTTTCATAGAACGGGATCCACAGCGGTTCCTTTAAAGGGATCTATAGGGGTCTAGGGTTTAGGGTTGATGATATAAACCCTGCATTACCTTAATGACCTTAGACTGTGGGAATTATGGTATACTCCTCATGTTTGGGTAATGCATTATATCATCAACAGTAGTTAGAGGACCAGTGCCCTTATTGGAGTTATAAGTAGCGATAGCTATCAGTTACCTTATCTGCAAACTCTTTTTATTTTATTTTTATAAATTCCCATGGTCCTCGTAGGGAAGTTTACAGCTCGAAGGATCCTTCTGGGTTGATGATGCAGGGATCCTTTAGAGTTTGAAGAGGTTTGTGAGGGTTTTATGCTTCTAAGGGTTTAAGAAGTTTTAAGGGATTTTTGAGGCTTGCAAGGTTTTGCACTTAAGCTGTAAAAGGATTTTACAACGCTGGAGGGTTTGGGGCGTTCGGCTTCATGCTTTCGGGTTTCCGCTTTCAGGTTCAGGCCAAAACAACCTCTAAACGCTGAACCCCTAAACCCCAAACCCCAAACCTAGATTAGAACGAGTGCTTTGCCTGTTCAGATCGCGAGTTCTACGCTATCGCGGTTCGCGTCCGCGAGGATCCGGGTTTGGGGTGTTCTGTGAGCTCGGGGCTCAAGTTTTAGAGTTCAGGGGTTACAGCAGGGTCTACAGCACAGGTTTAGGGTTCAGGGTTTAGGGTTTAGGGTTCAGGGTTTAGGGGGTTACAGCAGGGTTTACATCACAGGTTAAAGTTGACGGTTAGGGTTCAGGGTTTTAGGCTTAGTCCACATATTGCTACGGGAGAGTAGGGCTGAGGGTTGAACTTAAAGTAGGCCAATGTGGGAGTTTCCGAAAATCAGGGGTACCTTATTTGGGGGTCCCTATAATAAGGATCCTACTGTTTAGGGTACTAGATTGGGGTCCCCTATTTTCGGAACTCCCATGTAGGTGCATTCAAAGCTGAGAGGTTTGACTGACGCATGCAAACTCATGCCTAGAAATCCAGGCGCTCGCGGATATCTCATGATACCAGTTCAGTCTTGCAGCATTAACCCTAAACCCTAAACCCTAAACCGTAACGTGTATGGCCTTCTGGTCCAGTTCTTGGGGCTTCGGGTTTCGAGTTGTAAGCCCCCGGCAGCATTTCAGTGCTCCGATCGGGTTGAACTGCAATGCTTACAGGATCATGGGGTGTAGTAGGTAGGGTTATAATAACTCAGATAACCTGAGGTATAGTTAACTACTAGTACTTGTATCTCCAAATAGGGTAACCTTGCTTACTAAGTCCCATGATCGTCCAAGTGACGTAAGTCAAGGCAAGCACCCGAAGCTCTGGAGCCATACACGCGCTTAGTAGGTGACTATTTTCATTCAGCAGGCTTAATATGTATTCTATGTCGGATGCCCCAATGCCGGCTGAAGTCGATCCCAAATCATTCAACCTCACCAGCGTGTGTGTGTTCAGAGGTTCAACGAGGCTCTGAAGAAGAAACCCGTATTTGTGGCCCTGCTAGCCCCAAATGCCTCTGAATCCACGTCTTGTATTTTTTCCTAACCCCAAACATGGTACATTTTTTGGGTCAGAAGCGATGCAACTGAGAACGTCCTCCAGGGCCTTGAATCCAACAGCCTTGATCCCGACAAGCGACAAGAGAGTCCTTCAAGAAAGTCCTCAGCCCTAAACCTTAAACCATCAAACCCTCAAACCCTCAAACCCCAAACCCTCAGACCCCGAAACAGTAAACCCCTAATCCCCCTAAACCCCTAAACCGAAGATTCTGGTGACCTTGAGTCTGCATGAACTACCCCTCGCAACTGAAAGACCCCTGACACCCAACAGTGCACACGGCTTCACACAGGCGTCTGGAGTAGTTGGCAAGGGTATTCCTTGTCGTGTCTACGCTGGTAACTGCTAGTATACCTGAACCTGCACCAAAACCCTATTCTAATTGTCCCGGCCCCTCTAAAGCCACGGAAAACCTTTCAAAAACCCTGCAAAAGCCTGCGAGAACTCACAAATCTCTCAAACCCCGACCCGATTCTAGTTGTTCAGTACCCTTCTGGTACCCTAAGCTCCACTTTGGGGCTCTTTGGGAAGGAGACCCTAACCTCCTTTCGGGCCGCCGCCGCGGCTTCGGCCCCCCCAGGCCCGGTGGAGAACTTGAAAAGAATAGCGTTTTGGGGCCAGGGCCATTATAAGTATAACTATAATAAGGAACCCCAAAATGGTATTGGTAATCATGTAAGCCCCTAAAATTAGGCTCTTAGGATCCAAGGTTCAACCGCTTTAGATAGTTTAGGGCTCAGGGGTTCGGCTTTGGGTTCAGGGCTTCGGGCTCAGGTCCTACTTGAAGGGGCAGGGGACTTAGTAAGTAGGTTATAAGTAGAGTTATAAGTGCCCTAAATGGAGTTACCCCACTTACAACCCTACTTATAAACTACTTACTAAGTCCCCTGCCCCTTCAAGTAGGGCTCAGGTCCTAGGGCTTAGGGCTTCCTTGGAGGGTCATGGGGCTTAGTAACTCTAGGGTTATAAATAAGGTAGCAGTAGTTATGACCTTGCTTAGCAAGTCCTGAGATCCTCTAAGCAGGGCTTAGGTTTTTAGGGCGTTGGGTTGATGATTGCGGTTTTTGGACATCTGATTGTTGGAGTTTTTACTATACACGAACCCTAAACCCTAGACCTTAAACCCTAAACCTTAAACCCTAAACCTTAAACCTTAAACCCTAAACTCTCTACCCTCAACCCAGCGCAAGCCAGACTGCTCCCCGAACCCCTTGGGTTTCAGAAAGATCCTCAGCAGTGGGATCCCTGCAAGTTGAGGTACCCCTTCGCTTCGGGGAGTTCAGGAAGTTGACCCTAAACCGTTACTGTAGGAACCTGATTGAGGAACCCTGGGCCTATAACCCCAAAATAGTAGGCTTCAGATAAGGAACCCTAATAGAGGCCCAAGGTTTCTTAATCAGGTTCCTACAATAGCCCTAAACTTTAAACCCTGAGCCATTCAAGAATCTTTGACCCTAAACCCCAAACCCTAAACCATCGACTCTAAACCCTAAACTCCAAACGGCCCGAAACCCTAAACCCTCAACTCTAAACCCTGAGCCCCAAAAGGCCCGAAACGCTTCAGCTGCTCGTCCCAGGCGACTCCGCTTCTGCCGGGTCTTCCGTGGAAGCCCTGGGCGCTTGGCTCGGTGGAGCCCCTGGCATTAGGGGGTGTCTACCTGAAGGTTTGGGGTTTGGGGTTCAGGGCCTTAGGGTTTCATGGTTCAGTTCGGGTTCAGATAAGGCTTAGTTTGGAGCTTGGGCCAGGGTTTCATGGCTTCAGGGTTTAGAGAGATCTACTGGGCTCTACAAACGAACTGAGGGCTCTGCGGTTGGACTGTACTAGGGCAAGGGTCCGGGATGCAAAGAATGAGGTGTTACGGGCTCCAATCGAGATTTTTGCTTTGGTGCAGTCTCATTTTGAGCTGCTGGGGGCTCCCCCTACAGGTCCGAACAGTTGGGGAACCTCAAAATGGAGGGTTTCTGAGACCCCAAATACACCCGCGGGCACTCCCTAGGAGATTCCGGACCCTGCTAAGGAGATTCTTAGGATGAACCGATGGGCCCCTAGTATGGGCCCTTAGGCCTGAGATCCTTATATACCTAATATATACCCTACTTGTACCGTTTAAGGTCCCTTAAGAGGGCTAAGGGCCCATACTAGGGGCCCATACTTCTAACCTTAGAGAGATACCTGGACCCTTAGGTGCAAGGTGTGTCGGATTTCGGTGTCCCTTACTGAAGCACCCGCTTAGGGCTTCGAAGCTTGGATCTCTAAACGTCGGGTTGATCGAGGGTGTGGGGCTTCATACGGGGCAAAGGAACAAGTGGTATGAGTATTACCGAATAAAATCTGGTGAATATTTACCAAAAGCTTATTCTAGATTTATTAGGCCCTTTTTTCGGGCGGTTTAGTTTGTTGGGTTTTGGTTCAGTTGATTGTTTTTGCAGCTTAATTACTGGCAGACCCATGCCGCCCGCTGCAGGCAACGTTCTTCGCGCGCCGAGGGTGCGCCGCCACCTGCAACCGAACACCTCACCACGAGCTAGCCTGTGGGCCTGGACAGGGGATAGAGGCTTACTTGAAGGATCAATGGACTGAAGACGCAGGCTATATTGCGTAGCCTGAAGTGCCCCACTGATGGCCTCAAGCCCAAACGTCTACCCTGAACTTGAATCTTCATCTGACACCGAACCCCAAAGTTCTGCACCGCATCCCAGAAGTGTGTCCTAAACCCGAAACCTCAACATCAAAGCCCGAGCGCAACATGGACAGCATGAGCCCCGAGACCGCCAAAATCCCCCAAGCTCTCTTAGACTCCTAATTCCTAAACCCTAAACCCCTGAACTTCTAGTTCCTGTTCCCTGAAGCCCCACAGTCTAACCTGCGGTGTGTGGTCTAGGGTTAGGGGTTTAGGGACTTGACCCTCTAACTTCAACTCCTAATTCCTGCACCTTAAGCCCTAAATCCTTTGTGTCTGCCGCGCAGCCTTGCCTTAGCTGCTCAAAGCCTCTCGACGCCGTGGCGACTCACCAGAAGACCGCGGCGCCAACATACAGCATGAAGGCTGTTAGGAGCGAAGGGTTTCAGGGGGTTTGCGATTTAAGTTGTTAGGAGCGAAGGGTTCTAACCTCTTTTCAGGTTTATAACAGTTTTTGGTAAGAAGGACTGCAACAAAGGATCGGTTAGGAGAGAAGGGCTTTTGGGCTTGTGAGGGGTTATAGGTGCACAAGTGCTCTCTTTGGAGCGAGGGGTTCAGGGGTTTTGGGGGAAAGTACAATACAATTGTGTCGGGTCTAAACGGGAGTAGTACCACTACTTGGAGGATCAAGAGACTTAGTAACTACGGTTATAATTAAGGTAACTATAGTTATTATTACTTATATCTCCACTTAGGATACTTGTAACCTTAATCCTTACGTCCCAGGGTCCTCCAAGTGGTTACTCAGATCTAACCTGCTACGAACGCCTCGGCCACCAGAGATCCTAAGCAATGCGTCAACTTAGCGCCAGTCCTCCCCTAAACCCTAAACCCTAAACCCTAAACAGTCCTCCGTGAAAGCGGGGCCACGTCAATACCAAGCCCACCATCAGTATTAGGCGTGGATCGAAAATAAAAGCCTAGGTAATTACCTATATTGTTCTCTAGGGTTCCTCATTATAAGTATACTATAATCTACCCAAAACCCTATTCTAATCATTCATTCAGGCCTCCAGATTAGGCAGTTCACTTCAGCCTCCCTTTCGAAGCCAATGCCCAGAATCCAAAGAATGCATGTCCAAAGCCCCTCGCAAAGCCTTGTGTGGGCTCAGTGATCCTGAAACCCCTGCTGAGATCCACAAGCTTCAGCCCTTTTTTGTCGTCTGGCAGGAGTCTTAAAGCGAATGGCGCGCCGAAGCTCCCTGCTATTGCATCAAGATATGATTCAGGTGCGGCTGGGTTCGGAGTCCAGGTACAGGTTTGGGGTTAAGATTGACGCAGGTGTGGAGTTTAGGGTTTACGGCTCGGCTTTGTCAAATCAGTGAGCTCCACTGCAGGACTTGTCAGGGATTTGATGTGCAGGATGTGGTGAAGGGGTTTTCCTGTGATGACCAACAGGGTCCCTATGCAGTGTAGGAGCCTTGGTGAATCCGGTTAACAGGCTTTGGGTTTACTATAGTCCAAACTTATTATGGAACTGTCAGGAACAGTAGTAGTACTTAATCTTTCCTCCACTACATGGAACACAAGGGCATAAGTTCGAATCTCCATCCTTTGAGACATTTTCGATCCAGCACAGAGTCGGCTGAGGTTTATGTCTGTTCTTGGTTAGTCGGTTTGTTCTGTCGCAGTTTCAGGTGTATGAAGCCAATCCTAAACCCTTTCAGCCCTAAATGTTCCCTAGGAGGTCTTTCGCTGGTCCCCAGACCATGCAAAGCTCCAAAGCTCCGGATCTACAGCAACCGTTCAGGCCGGAACCCTCAAAGAAGCCCTGGAAGGAATCCTTGAAACCCTACACCCTAAACCCTAAACCTAAATGTCGCAGGAAGCAGCTCAGCTAGTGACCAAGACGATCTCCAGTCAGAGGCGCGAACGGTTTGTCTCGGGGCTTAGTTTTAAGATGGTTTAAGGGTCGAATCAAACTATTTGGGGGTTCCTTTTTACAGTTATCGTATAACATACCGCAAAACCCTGATCTAATTATTAAGGCCTCTACCCTATTCCAATTGTTACGTATATCCCCCTTAGAATCCCTATAAAGTCGAACCAACCAGAGCCCTACTTGATTTGTGAAATCTCCAATAGCAAAAACAAATCAAACTCTACAAGACCTTTTTTGAAGCCTACAACGCCCTGTTGAGGTTATTCTAAACCCTGAACCCTAAACTTGTTAGTATACCGATATTGGTTTGTAGGTGATTTTGGGGAAATACGGTCTTCGTACCGGTCTCTTCATGTTCGGGGCTAGGGATGTAAGTAAGCAAGTATGTATGTAAGTAAGTAAGTATGTAAGTATGTATGTATGTATGTATTCATGTCACACATATTTGCACACACATATGGTTTCTGTTTCAGATACATATGCAGCTCTATACAATTCAAGTGAGTCCCAAATCAGATCCTGCTATACATCAGTATCCCTGCAGCCTTTCACGGCTGAGCCTAGACCTTATCTCATTTAGGGTTTATGGTTTGGGGTTTGGGGTGTAGGCAAAAGGGTTGCGGGTGTATCGACACCCGATGCATATGCCGCACGAGTGGTTCGCCTTGCCACCATCGGTGAGTTGAGTTTGGTAGGGTACAGCGGACTTTCAGTGCATCTCAAGGCTGCCATTCGTGCCAGTGCCAAACACAGTCACTGAACGTTAGACCCTTTCGCCGTGATCTAAGTAATCAGCTGGGATTGAAAGCTGGCATGCAGCAGCTGATCTGATTGCCAGTGCGAATGGGCAACGTACTCCTCCTGATACACCTGTGAACTGTCCAAACCGTATTCAACTTCGGCATCGCTGGAGAGGGGTTGGTGCTTGTTCGGCCAAGCACACTGCACGGGAGCTAGCAGTTTAGGGTTCAGGGGTTAGGGTTTAAAGGCCTGAACCCTTATGAGCCCCTCAACTCGTAAGCCACCCAGGGCTCTCGAAGCTCTTTGCCGTTCCCACCGCGGACGAGCTGCCTGGCTTGGGTTTGGCTGTGTTCCGGGCCAGGACGTTCAGGGTTTAGGGTATCGAGTTCTGAGTTTAGCGTACAGGGTTTGGGCTTTAGGTTCGCCAAACTTTTTGGCTCGATGTGTAATAAGTTATCGTATGGAAAGTAGTGAACACTCCTGCAAGTAGAGATGCACCCTGGCAAAATTCCACGTTGGATCTTTAACTACAGGAGCGCCCCGCTGCGAGGGAACTCCCCATAGTCTCCAATGTAGCTCGTTTTTAGGATAACTAACCAGGTTTGGGGCGGGGATCATATTAATAGCAGGGGAGTCCCGGCCCGAAAAGGCCCCCGAACCCCCGCACGACACAAATCTACACGTCGCGTAGTTTCTTCGCGACTCCTCTGCAACACGCGCGACCTAAAGTCCGCAGGCTACACTCTGAGGTTCGGATTTCTGCATTCAGCGAAGCTAGTTTGAGCAGAAAGCGCGCCAGTGGGCTTCGGCTGATCGTTTCTGTTAGTTGGCATATTTGCTTCCAGCGTCCTGAGGCCTTGTGGCNAGTGGGCTTCGGCTGATCGTTTCTGTTAGTTGGCATATTTGCTTCCAGCGTCCTGAGGCCTTGTGGCAGTCTCTTTGCCTCACCTACATTGCTGCAGTTGGTATTTGAGGGGCTGTCGCGCATCACTTCTTTTCTCATCTATCTTTTTCTGGTTGTGAGGCTCTTTTCGGTGCTTCTGCATGCGACCATCGAAACACCCTCAGTCCTGCAGCTGCATCACCTTTTGAGTTGAGAGCTAAGTCAAGCTCGCTGAGAACACTGAGCGGGCATCGAGTTGAGACTTGTTCCTGGCTGCTGGTTAGAGGTGTAGCGGAACGGCTTCGGATGTAGGCATGTAAGCTTCTTCAACGCTACGGCTCAAGCATTTCCGCTTCTAACATACACGTTGCAGGGATCACGTCCACGACATGAAAACGATTTCCAAGAGAAAACGTCACCAGAAATATCCGTACTTTCATTTCCTTCCTGGTGGTTGGTTTGACGCTTTGACTCCTGCTGCACTCGACGAAGCATGGTGCTGGACTTGTGTCCCGAATTCTACGTCAGCGGAAAAGAGAATAAAGAGAACCTCCTTTGGCAGCCAGAGAACGAGGAGCATCAGAGGCGTCGTTGGCTGGCACCCAAGGTCGATGAAGCACCCAAGCCCGTTTCAAAGGTGCCCAAGGCCGTCCCAGCTGCAGTTCCAGGAATGGCCTCGACCTGTGCCCCAGTCGCCCTGACCTCGGAGCGTGCCCATCGCACAACACAGCCGACAACCATGGTCTCGTATGTGGTCGGCCAGACATCCCCCGGACGCGAGCTTGCCAAGACCAATGCAACTGCTCGCAGAATCGCAGGCTTCCGTCAGGTTCCTGCAACTCACACATTGGTGGCCCCAGCTGTATCGGTTCTCGAGCGGAGCCGTGTCCCGGTGTTCACCCGCACCATCCAGCACCCCGCTGTGCCCATGAAGCAGGTCCACCAAACCGCACCGCGTGTCACGATGCGGGTGATCCAGCCGGCTGTCTACATGAACGTTCAGGCGCATGCTGCCCCACAAGTCGTGTATCCAGTGTCTCGCGAGACGTCCTTCCTCGGCTACCATCCAATGGCATACCCCGTCTACGTGAACAACCGCATCTTGCCCTCGCGTGTGATCGTGCGTGCCTAGGCTTTCGCCCCCCTCCTGAAAGGACTCCGGCGGAGGATTGAAGTCAACTGACTCTCACGATTCAACCCTAAAAGCCCTCAACCCAGAAAGCCGGAAACCCGACAGGCTCATCAGAAGCGCATTATGTGATAAGCCTGTTTAAGGATGATGGGGTTATAATACGGTTATATGATATGGCAGGAAATGCCTCAGCCGGGGGCCCACTCGCTGTATCCATCGCCGAAAGAGGCATGGGCTTCTATGATCTTCCAGGCTCCCCAGTAGTAGAGTTTAGGAGACTCTGATGCCATAACTTTTCTTTTTTGTGGTGGCAAATAGTACCCCTTCTTATCAAGGGCTTACTGGGGAGCCTTCTGGATTGACACCATAACACAGATACTGCTTTCCTTTCGCACTGGTGCTTAACAGCGGTGCCTATGAGCCCGCTGGAATTGCATGCCTGGCTCATGCCGGAAAAAAGCAGTTGGCTAGTGCGATGGTCGAGAGCGGGTGCTACAGTTTAGGAGCTTGTTCAAGAAAAGCAGAGTCGATGAGAAAGTAACCCCAAACCCTGAACCCTAAACTAGACAGATTGCTAACCCTAAATCACGTCCTCGGTGGGTCGCCGAGGTTCAACGACAGCCGAGGGTCAGGCCGGGTGGCTGTTACTTGCATGCCCGCACGGGAGCTGAAGGGGGTGTGTGTGACAGAGAGAGAGAGAGAAGCAATAGCGAGCGAGAGCGAGAATGCAGAGGGCAAGAGAGAGACAGAGAGTGCGACAAAGAGTTGGAGGAGTAAGGGCATTCTGTTCTGGCTGGGGCTAGGTGCGGTGAAGTACTTTTTGACTAACTGTTGTTATTTTATTTTTAACCTCACAGAACTTGCATGCACTGCCTAGGGATGCTTAGGGGATAGGGCCAAACCCTAAACCCCACAAGAGCCAAGACCCTGCATCCGAATTTTGGATTCGGATCATGAGCCCCTCCTTGCAATGAGTCAAAAGGGGTCGGAAGAGTTACCAAGAGTATTTTTTATGGTTGCTGAGGGTTTAGGGTTTAGGGAATGGATGGTCATAGTACAGTAGACCCAGCAAAACCAACAATGATCTAAGGCCCCCTACTACTACTACCACTACTACTACTACTGCTACTACCACTACTACTACTACTACTACTACTACTACCTGAGTATCCTTAAAAGGCACCCCTGCCTCGACTGTCGCGCTCTCCTCCTGCGGCCGCCGCCTCGATAACCGGTGTAGTCATAGGGTTGAAGGAATAGAGACAACTCAGCCAGCGATGCCTGTTTAGGGTTTAGGGCCTAGGGGTTTAGGGTTTACATGGGGTTTAGGGTTTCATCCCATCAATGATTCAGATCAAAGAATCCAGATCCCTCTTCGTAGAGACAACTCAGCCAGCAACCCTCTCAGGGCATTGCCGATGGTTCTGGCGTCTTCGGGCATCGCTGGAAATCGGTATTATACCTTCAGTTGTTCTACGGACCGACCTGTAATGCAGCCTTTCGGTTAGATTCCAATGCAATCGTGATCTGCTTCCGGAGCAGCAAGGTTCGGAGACATCGAGTCCCAAGAGACCTACTACTGTTGATGGACAAAATCCTGCATTACCCATTATAAGGAATATACCATAATTCCCATAGTTTAGGGTCCTTAGGGTCATGCAGGATTTTGTCCATCAACCGTAGGGTTGAGGTTTTGGGGTCTTGGTGTTGCTTTTCGGATGTTTTGGGGCATGTTTGTTGAGGCTTGTCGGGCTTCCGATGGCTCTATGCAGTTGTAGAGGGTGTTCGATGAGTGGCCCCAGGTTGAGGTGCATCCCCCATGCAGTGACAGCTAGCACAAGGGACCGTGTTATTCAAGGGTTCCTCTGAGCAAGTTTACATCTTCGGGGTTTGTGGTTTGAGTTCTTAGTCTGCGGTGTAGGAGTATAGGATGTATCGCAGTAGATGGGTGGGACCTGAATGCCCCAAGGTACATGGTCTCGTGAATGTGAGAATTCAGAATTCCTGTCTTTCAGGTCTTTGCCTTTGGTCATTTTGGTGGCTTGGAGTTCAGGCTTTAGGGACTTTAGGGTTTAATGCATAGGGATTGGGGACTTTTCCATTGCAGAGCGTGCTCTTCGAGCAGGTAGCAGAGCTGTTTCTTGAGGGGCGGTGGGCGTGGGGAGTGCCGAGGCTCAGATCAACGCTGATCTGCAGGGAAATAGTTGGGAAGAGGCGGCGCTTTGCAATTTTGAATGGCCTCGGGTTTTGGGGTTTGACGTTTCAGGCTTGGGCTTTGGTGATTAGAGTTTCGGGTTTGCGGCTGAGGAGAACGTAGGGGCCTGTGTAGCCAGTAACTGTTAACTAGTAGCGACATTCCGTTACAGTCGGTATATGTTTATGCCATAAGATACACCGGTTCGGGGAGAAGGATCAATTAGGCCTTAGTGCTTACAAATTACGCTTATACATTGAGGCTAGAATGTGCCCCGGTTCGGGATGTGTAGGGTGTAGACCAACTCAGTCTCAACGGCCCAGAACTTGGACCCTGAAGCTTCTAACACTCTCTTCTAGATGGGTAGTTCTCTAAATTAGGGTCCCTTTTTTGGGGCCCTTTTTCTAAGAGGGTGCCGCAATATTTTGGGCACCTAAAGTGGACCCCATTGTAGAGAACCACCACATGCTTGAACGTGCCATGGAAGCAACATCAAACTGCATCGCCGTTCTCTCCGCCCCAAACCCTGGAACTCTGGGCTGTTTGGATGGTTTCCAATAGGGGTGGCGATACCTCGGAGCTAGGTTTTGTTAGGGTTGAAGAAGCTGATAAAGAGAGAGAGAGAGATATATATATATATATATACATACATATATATATATACAGTTAGTAGTAATTATAAATAAATAAATAAATATATATATATATATATATACACCTCTGCTGTATATCGTGTTCGGCTGGGCAAGCTGGGGAAACTTCGGGAACCTCCGCCAACCAAGTGCTTGCAACATCGGCAGGGTTCGGGCTTCTGAATTCCATGGGGTCTACGTCGAGTGTTTAGGGCTTAGGGTTTAGACTTTAGGGTTTGAGGCTTAGGGTTTATGAAAGGTTTCATAAGGCTGTCCCTAAACCCTGAACCTTAAACCCGAAACCCAGGGTCTCATGAGAGGTTTAGGTGGCTTAGAGTTCCCAGAAACTCCTAAAGCCACCTGAGTTGAAGCATATGCCTTAAACTACAGAGGCGACATGATTTAAAGTATGTTCCGTAGGGGATACTATACGGGTTCCCTTAAGGAATTAAGGGATACGGTAAGGGTTCCTTCAATGGTCCCTGTAAGGGATACTACAAGAGTTCCTTCAATTCGAGGTGTGTTGGAATCTGTGGGTAGGCTTGGGCATAGGGTTTTTTGTTTGCGCGGAGTAGAGTTGAGGGTTCGAGGATCTGGGTTTGGGGTTGAGGGTTTGGGAATGTAGGGTTTGAGGTTTTTGCGTGAAAACGTCAGGCTTGGCTTTTAGAAAGTTCGGTTGAGGGTTTAGGATTTTGGGCATCAGGATTCAAGGTGGATTGGGGACCAGCACAAGGGGAGACGAGTGTGACGGTTCACCTTAAATCCTAACCGTTAACCCAAACCTAAAGCTTCAATAAGAAACGTCCCGAAGCAAGAATCCTAACCATACCTATACTGTTCACCCCAAAACCCCAAACCTTGCTACCAAAACACATAGCCCAAGCATCAAACACCCAAACCCAATTCATGAAGCCTAAACCCCAATACTGCAGCTGCATGTTTACATCCCTCAGTGCCAAAACCTAAAACCCTTATTCAGTGTTACATAGCCTTAAAACTTGAACCCCTATACCATTGTAGAGTCCTTAAAGGAACTCTAAATTATAGTAAACGCCCTTCCTGCGGATTTCCGCGCCCTAGATCCGGTGGCAGGACAGGCTCCGTGCGAGGCGACTCATGGAAAGCCAGGCCTCGTGCTTTGTGGTATTTGGCGTGATTAAGCTTAGAGTGCAGCTGATGATGATGATGATGAAGATGATGGTGCTGATGATGGTCTCAGATTTAGGCCTTACCTGTAGCCGAAAGGACCTACCTTTTTAGGGTTCCTCATGATGGTTTCTCTATATAGTTCCTTAAAAAGGTAGGCCTTTTCGGCTACAGGTAGGGTTTACGGTATAATGTGAGCAAGTCCCCATGTCCTCAGTCGCCCTGATCCTGAAGAAACCTCGAAGGTTCTATGGCCGTTCATGTCAGAGCGACGAGCTGTAGAAGCTGCTGAAAGCAGAGAGCCGTAGGATTATCTATTCTTAGTAGTAGTAGCTGAGTGGATACACTATACACTTTTTGGGATAATATTACCCACTATAAGACTAAAAGTGTACACTTTTTGGCGGCTTATGAACTCAGCAACTAAGAACCCTAAACCTCTATAGTATAACCCTTATAGTAAGCCTTGAAGGAACCCTTATAGAACCCTTAAAGGACCCTTGGGCTTATGAACTCAGCAACTAAGTATGACGGATTATGGTGTCGGCTTCGGGCCTTAGGGTTCAGTGTAGGCCTTCTAGAGGTTAGGGCCCCAACCCTAAACCCTAAACCCCTAAACGCAACAAAACTCTAAACCCACATTCGTAAGCCTTAAGCCCTAAACCCTAAAACCCTTAACCCTAAACCCTAATCCCTTAAACGCAAAAACAAACTCTGAACCCAAATCCTCAAGCCCGGCACAGGTGCCATTTCCCTTCAACGAAGGTGGGTCTCCCTCGCAGATGGGCATTTAGGGTTTAGGGTTTGAGGTTTAGGGTTTAGGGTTTGGGGTTTAGGGTTTGGGGTTTAGGGTTTAGGGTTTGGGGTTTAGGGTTTAAGGCTTGGGGTCTAGGGTTTAAGGTTTGGGGTTTAGGGTTTAGGATTTAGCTGAGGGGGGGTAGTGATGCGAAGTTAAGGGAAGCAGTGGCAACAACCGATGGCGCCGTTTGCAGCATGATGGTGCGACGATGATGACGAGTTTGATGATGGTGGTGACCAGTCGATGATGTCAGTGACGATGCTAACGATGCTGGTTACGACCGCTAGCCATCCAAATCACCCCGGCACTTAAAACTACAATGCTGGTGTGAACCAAGTGCTACTGCCAACACGAATGCCTGCGCAAGTGCTGCTCATATTCGGATCGAGCACAACGATGACAGCCGTGTCCATCGAGCGATGATATCGTGGCAATCATAATGACCGTGCGGTTGAAGGCTACTCCAGATGTGATCTGAATTGTCTGTCGCATGTCCATCCCGTTTCGGTGTTCAGTTACTTATGTTGCTTGCGAGAGCTCCGTAAGTTATGGAAGGGTTATGTGCGACAGATATGTTGCCAACATAAAGCCACAACCTTGCACGCCAGGCCTACTTCCTGAACCACTTCCTGGGCTGATTTCAAGCTCTATTTTGGGGGTTCCATAGTATAATGCGCCCCAAAACCCCATTCTAATTAGTAAGGCCACTGGCCGATGATGCCAAAGATCTGAAATGCTCGGAGGCAGCGCAGGTTTGCCTATGACGGCAGCGTGCCGCAGCTGCAGAGAGATATTAACCCTAATCTCTACATGACACACCTGGTGGCGAGGTCCCAATTGAGGTCATACTTTTCCGAACGCAGACACAGGCAGCAGGTTGCCAGGGCCGGCTTCAGAACATGTGACATGGTACAGGGGTGGTGGCATTCATGGGTTTCCTGGGTTTCAGGGTTCTGATTTCGGATTTTTGACACCTCGAGTGCCGCGAACCGACCCATTACAGAAACCCCGAAACCCTAGTCCAGATCTTGGTTCTGACTGTCATGTGCAGTCTATCCATGTTGCCAGAGTGTGGGCCGAAGGGGGATTAGGTTTGGGTGTATAAAGCCAAATCGGAGCTGCTAAATTATGAAGGTCTGTAGCAACTCATAACCTACCTCAGAAACCCTAAACCCTAAACCCAAAACCTAACTCAGAAACCCAAACCCCGATGGTGAAGAGCTCAGACCCTGAACCCAAAGCCCCTAAGCCCCTAAACCTCAACACCCCGAGCTTTAAGAAGAACCCCCTGAAAGCCCTAAGCCTAAACCTTGGGTTTAGGGTTTAGGGTTTAGGGTTTAGGGTTTAGGGTTTAGGGTAACAAGACCCCCTTGAAAGCCCTAAACCTAAACTTTATGTCCAGGGCAGAGCTCAGAGAGTTTGGTCTCAGCCTACATGGGTCCTTCTCCAGATTAGGCTCACCTTTGAGGGTCCTTTGTATGAGGGTGCCGTACGATTTTGGGGATCTAAAACGGGACCCCAATTTAGAGAACTGCCCATGCACTATTAGGCAGGACTTTGGGATGTTTCATACTTCTCCTGTTTGGGCCGAAGAGGATACTTTCAAAGCCCGTGAAGGGCATGGCTAGACGGACTCCTCGGCATGAACCTCTAAACCCTATAGTAGAAGCCAGAGTGTGGGTTTAGGGTGTAGGGTTTAGGGTTTAGAGTAGAAGCCAGAAAGTTGGAACATCATTATCCTCATGCCCTTAAGGTAAACTATAAGGGATCCTAGCACTAATCCTCCTAAAACCATCTTCCAACTTTCTGGCTTCTACTGTAAACCCTTCAGTTCCTTGCTGAGGATTGCGAAACGCAAAACTCTTCCGAGGAAGCTGCCATCCCTCAAGGCAGTTGGTTTAAGGTTTCGGTTCAAGGTTTAGAGTTTAAGATTCAGGGGTTAGGGATTTAGGGGCTTACTGTTCTTGGGGGCATCGGTTGTGATTGTGGTTCCCCGGTAGATTTCCAAGTGTCTTGTTTGGTTGGTTTTCAGTTCCGTTCCGCTCAGAAAGAAACGTGTGGTTTGACATGCAACTTCAAGTTTGCATTGTTCCTACGTTTGCAGCCACCTGATACGAACCATTGGATGCATGAGCTTTTGCTTTCTTTGCACACCACTTTTGCACTGGAAGCGTAACCCAGCGCAACACATTGGAGGGTTTAGGGTTTAGGGTTTAGGGCATTAGAGGGCAGCCTAAACTTTGAACATCTGTTGCTCGCACGCTGCTCCGCACTTTGCCGGCACCTCGTTCGAAATCCGTGTTGCCCTGACAAGCCCCGAAACCTACACTCCTAACCCTAAGCCGCAAACCCCTATAGGCCCTGTACCCCAGGCGCTTAAAAACAAATCATACCCCAGACCCCACGCTCCAAGCCTTAAGCGCGCATCATCCTGGCTGCCAGGCTTTCGAGGACGACCCTCGTGAGCTGGAGGCACGATAGCGAAGTTGAAAGCAGTTGCTCTAAGCCTATTAAACTAGAACCTATCCCCCCAAGGTTCTTTTTTCCGGTGTTTTCAGAACAAGCCAAGCCACAACGAAACCACTTCCACCCGACATAAATTTTAAAATAATAACCTGACCCCGAAAGCTAGGGTACCTTCAATTGTTTTGAAGCAGCCTGAATATTGTGAATCCCGCCGGGGGTATGGGCTCAGGTTCTTAAACAGTGGGTTCTTATATGGGATGTTCACTGTACCATGACCTACTTGTTCTTCTGTTTCTTCTGAAGAATCCGACTATACTAGTTGGTAGTATCAGGTAACCTTGCGGCTTAGGACCGTCGGAGAGTAAAACCTACGACCTGCAGTTTGGTGCGGTTGAGACTCTGGTTTGGCGAGATACCCCTGCATAAACACTAAACCTCGGAACCAATAAAGCCCTAAACCCCATGAAACATTCAGCTTTGGGATGAACGTGAAGCGCTCCGGGTCAGGTTTTGGGCGGAGGGATCGGGCGTCCTATGTTCAGGGTTTAGGGAACTTTGTTTTGGAGTTTCACGGTTTCGGGTCGAGGTTCAAGACGTTCAGGGAGGCTTTGAGGGGCTTTGGGCTTAGGGTGCCCGGGTAGTCTTGAAGGATGCCAGCACCAAACAGGGCGAAACCCTTCAGCCGAAACCCCAAACCAGCAGCCGTCAAGCCAAGCGCAAGCCATGAGCCCTAAAACCCTAAGCCCGGATCACTAAGGCACATCGCGTCTTGAAGCCTTGGGAATCATGAGTGAGAGCTCCGGGTCCAGGGCTTCCCGGTTTGAGGCTCTTAGAGCCTTTCGGAGTCCAGGCTTTTCCGTTTGGGGGTTCAGAAGTTCAGGGCTTCCGGTCTTCCGGCTGTCGGGTCTTACAGCAGAAGCCCAACAGTTGGAAACCCAATAGCCTCAATCCTTAAGAGTAATGTTTGGGAATCCCAGCACTATTTGGCCTTAATCCGGTTTCCAACTTCATGGGGGGTGAGGCTCTGGGGCTTGGCCCTCAAGGGCAGGTCAAGGTTCACGGACAGTTGGGAGTTTCCGAAAATTGGGGTGCCTTACTTTGGGGGTACCTTATTTTGGGGTCCCTATAAAAGGATCCTATTATTTTGGGCACTATATTAGGGTCCCCTATTTTCGAAAACTCCCAGCTTAGGGCTTAGGGTTTAGGGGTTCAGGGGCTTAGGGCTTTAGGTTTTAGGGTTTAGGGTATGCAGAGGCCGAGGTGGAGGTGGCTTGCAAAACAGTCGAGAGGGAGCACAGGGCTGTGACGGGCAGGCCTGCAGGCGCAGCATGCCGAGCAGCTCCGGATGAAGTTTTCCATGCACTGAGAAGGTCAACCTTGCCAGGGAGCAGAAGACTCTGGCATAGTTGTGTAAACGGCAGGAGGGATGCATCAAAGAGGCAGAACCGAGTGGCGAGGCAGAAACTTGAAACGTCAAAGGATCAAAGGCTTTGGAGCTTAGGTGGGTTCGGTGGGACGTGGGCTGCAGTGTATCAGAGCGCGGGGACAACTGCTTCGCCGTCTTCAGGGGCTGCAGTGCTACAAAACCGAAACCGCTGGTGCGGTATCATTAGGGGATAATCCACAAAGACACCTGAAACCTGGAGCTCACCCAACCCTATACCCTAAACCCCAAAACCCTGAACCCTAAACCCTAAACCCTATACCCTATACAGTGCAAGCGTTGGGTAAGAAAACAAGTCAGTGAGCTCAGAGGTCACTCATTTTCTTAGCTTGCTGAAGGTACTCTTACGCCGAGAGTCTTCAGGTCACGGGTGAGATTTTCTTAGCACTTTCTTATACAGGGAGCAGGTGCTAACACCTCCAATGGTTTAGATGCTAACATTCCCTCTTGTAGGGGGAAGCCGCAATGTCTGACATGGAGATCGTTTCTGATGCCTCTGACGCTGGCGAACTGGTTGAATACTCATTTTCTTAGCCTATGCTAAGAAAANCGCAATGTCTGACATGGAGATCGTTTCTGATGCCTCTGACGCTGGCGAACTGGTTGAATACTCATTTTCTTAGCCTATGCTAAGAAAATGAGTACTCATTTTTTGAGCCTTATTAACGGGTGGATTTTGGAGCAATTGGGGTCTGGGGGCCCAAATCCATGTGGAGACAGTGTTAAGAAAACGAGTACTCATTTTCTTAACCGTCTTTGCGGTTGGATTAGGACCTGGGGGATGGGACG
>BGNK01002331.1:67467-82175 GCA_003297005.1 Symbiodinium sp. clade A Y106 | reverse complement strand
CGAACGTCAGAGGGCACTCATTTTCTTAGTTGGAAGGGGCAGTGAAAGTGCATATATCCGGAGAATCCAGAGCACTGGTTTTCTTAGCCAGTGTTTTCTTAAACAGAGCTAGCGCTGTATGAATCTTACGAGTGTGCTGGTAGCCCAATACAAAGCAGCCTCCGGTTTATAAAGTACTGCCCAAGATAAGTCGCACCTCAATTTCGGTACATTGCCTGGGTCACACGGCCTCAGTCGGCGTTCGAGTTGATTGGCTTGTCGCAATGGTTGTTCCACCCATCTGATCCTGCAGGTTTGCTGTCTTGTCGCGCTTGAAACTTCAACGGAGCATTGGGAGCGGCAAAGAAGCTCCTTCTGTCGCTCTGATCCTTGACGCAATGAGGCAACGATGGCAACGGGTGTTTGGCAGCCTGATCGACAGTCCGTGGGTTCGTGGAACAATCAGCGAGAGGAACCCATGAACTACAGCTGCAAACAAACATTGCGATGTCTCAGGGCCTGGGAGTGAGTCAGTTTCCACTTACCGCAGTACTGTTCACGGCGACTTCGCGAAGTGCGTCATGTGTTGGCCCGGCTCCGCACGTGGTCAATTTTTCTAAAAAGAGAAAGATGAACAGTGAACAGAGTCGAGCAGCATACAGGCGTACAGCCAATCTTCGAATTGGTGAAGCATGGTGAAGCCAGGAAGCCGCCCTTTGGTATCCTGTCGACTCACGTGCTCGCTTCAGCGGCTCCGAGTCGGCGCACGACATGTTGCAAAGTGCAGGACGCGGCGGTTATCAGCAAGGAAATGTGCCAGACGCCGATGCTTCAGAAATTCGGATGCAAACGCTAAACATAGCGAGGGTCGGCCGTACAATTGCCAAGCCTCTGTCGCAGGGTGCAGGGCACTTGTTACATAGACCGTGCATCACCATGCGTCAAACCCAAGGAAGTTCTCTACCACATGCGCTTCGGCTGGAAGTACGCAGGGTTGTTGGCATCGGCATTTGCTTGTTGCTCCCTGGGAATGCCGACGTCACTGGCTTCAATCTCAGGTGTCTCAAGTCGCTGTGGGATGAAGCTAAGACTGCGGCAGCCGATTCTTGGCTGTCAAGGCTTTCATCAAACTTTCAATCTACGGCCTGGTTGGGATCTGTTGAATGGCAATTTCGCGAAATTACGAAGGCATACTTTCCGCCGACCTTCGAGGCGGACGGCTTCACGTGTCTCGTCCGACCTCTGCATGCCCTGTAGATCCAGTCCACCTCAGTCCAATGGAGTTCCAGGCATGCCACGGCGATTCCCTCGAGGTTACTGGAAACGGCCAATCATTTCTACCAGGAGTCTCGGTTGAGTGCAAAAGTTGGCACTGGCAAGTCGAGCCCAGAAAGCAACAAGTACTAAAGCCAGCATGAGGAGTGGTTTCTCATTCGCTGTTTTGTACTTCCATTGCAGCTACATGAAGCCCGGTCCTTCTTTGGTGGAAGAGTGTTTTCCTGTTGAGCGTCACCGTCACTCTACGGACCCTGTTTTGGCGAACGCACGCAGATGACTGAACTTGCATGCAGCTCTGGGCTCAGCATCTCAGCAGAACGAATTCACCCGGAGCTCATGAACTGAAAAATGTCGTGATTTTCTGAGTCACATCGCATGTGTCTTCGGAACGTGTTTTCGGATGGGGTGTCAGACTGCACCCAGACACGCACGAATGCATGCAAAAGCGCACGATCAAGCAACGCATTCACCCGCATGCACGCCCCCACCCACGCATTCACCCACCCACCCACCCACCCACGCACGTAAACACGCACGCATGCATGCACGCACCCACCCACGCACGCACGCACGCATGCATGCACGCACCCACGCACCCAAGCACCCACAACGCTTGCCCTACCTGGTCCATGGTACAGCGTCCGCACTTGAGCTGTTTGGGGAGGCAGGAATGGAGCATGTCTTTGTTGCGATTCCGGATCATCGCTACAACACCATTAATGACATTATTGTCACTCCTCACTACAGTGTTCCCCGTCCTCCTGATGTTTCCGTGTGAGCCCCTCCTTGCGCCCACCCTCAGCCCCATCCATGTTACAAGCAACGGAACTGACATCTTCCCGGTGCAGTTTCGGGAGTGGCCCAACACACACACACACACACTATGTATATGTATATATATATATGTAATATATGTATATGTATATATATATATGTATATGTATATACACACATATATACATACATATATATATATATATATTATATACTCATGTATACATATATACATAGATACATATATACATATATACATATATATATATATACGGACATATATATATATATGTACATATATATATATATACATGTGTATATATATATGACACACCCACACACTGTGCTCACGCGCCTGTCTGCACCTCTGTCGCACATCAGTCACAACACCGGTGAAGGTGGGAGAGCGTTCGTCAGACTTCAGACCTCGAGCTCGATGCCCACTGGGAACATACACTTGTAAGGGTTTAACGGAGGTGCGAAACAGGGTTCCAACAGCTCAGCCCGCGAAGCCGGCAGCTTAGTGCGTAATCAAGTGCCTGGTGCATGTAGAAGATTTCCACCCCACTCCTTTCCTCAATGTGCATCGTTGGCATGTCCATTTCTTCCCGTCGTGGACATCCGAGTATATCCGAAGCGTGCTGTTGGTGGAAGCCTCAAGGATGTGGATGGAGACTGGCTTTGCCTCTGCTTTCGACGCACAGCGCTGCGAAAACTTGGCATCATTACTCGAGATGAGGAGGCGCTGGGGGCGGTGCCATGGAGGGCAGAGGCAGAGAGGCCAGGCCCTAGGCCTTGGAGTGGCATGCAGTGTCTTTGGGCCGAGGCACTCAGATCATTAGCGGACTTAGCGGTCTGTATCAGCAGTTCTTCCTCGGCTGGCCTTCCCGTTAGCCCCGCACGCAGTGACGCAGAAGCATTCTTGCCTTTGTTCAGAGAGGGCCATACCTGAATTTTGACCTCTGTAGCGTCTCCTCGTGCAGGCCAAGCCCGTTGGAACGAAGGATGTCAGCACGAACTCCACGGCATTCGTTTGCAGCTTGGGCAAGCACGAGCATGGGAGCACTGCCTCTTACTTTGCATGTGTCAGTGTTTCAGCGGGTGCGATCAAGAGCAAAGAGGCTTCTAAGAGGCTGTGAATAAACGGACGGCCAGACCGCCAGAGCTGGACACAAAACCTTCCGATCCGTGGATATCTATTGGCGACTGCTTGCGGCTGTGGGCACGGAAGGACGTGGAAGGGCCGCGGAGTTTGGTTGCTCCACAGGAAGACGCGGAAGCAGCAAACACATCGGACTGTCAGACATACAAGTATACTTGAACCGGCTCGTAATGGCGGCCGAGGTTTTTGCATCTGATAGATTGAAACAGACTTGAAGACACAGCTCAAAGTGTGCGGGATGCACCAATTCAAGGCGGCCGATGAGTGCTGTGAGATGCTGTGAGGTTTGGATCGTACGGTGCTTCAGCCATCTTCCGAACCACCTATGCTACCTTCTCGGCCTAAATGTGCCTTACATCATCTTGTAGTTATGCATGCTTGCTACCCTGCTCTTGCCAATAAGCGCTGCCGGGTTGTTGTCTTTCATCCACCTTTAAGCTCGAAGCATTCCGGAAAGCTGGGTTATGCTGGGTTGAATACATGTAACGACAGGCCGAAACCTTGCAAGGAGTGTTTCCGTGGGCAGGCCCGAAAGTGGGCCGCTGTGAACTTGTCATCTCTTGAGCCGTTTGTTGCTCATCAAACCGAGCCTTTGCCACGTGCCTGCCCAGGGCCGCACGTCTACGGCGGAATACCTCCACAGGCTGACAGAGAGAGAGAGAGAGCACGTGCGACATGCGTGCCGGACACTGCACATGCTATACATATCATTGAGGTGCAGTGGTTCACACAAGCTAGGGAGTTGGCGTGCATGAGGTGGTGGAGGCAGAGTTCCCGATGCTTCGGCAGGGACGTGTGGCCCGCCTGGTCAATTCACTTTTGGCGCTCACATGCTTTTGCTCTCTTGCAGCTGAGGTCTTTACGGCGATTCCAGGGTTGACTGACACACCTTCACGCGCATGAGACCTATGATGTGCTTCGCAGGGTGGGGCAACAGAACCTCAGAAGTGTATACATGCTCAGTTTGTGTAATTGCAAAGGTCTTCAAGCTTGCAACCGGGAGTGAAGTACGACAGTGAGGAGCCCAGAACAAAAGCAAGTCAATGTGAGCGCTGCCGCTGTCTGCGCGCTACGGCTACAGTACAGGTTTGCCGAGAAGCAGCAAATCCTGTCAGAGCTGGATGCCAAGGACAGGTATGCACGTGCAACGTGCGCAACATTCAACACTGTCCACTGCCAGCACTGCTAAGTCTCCAGGATGGATTTGTTCATCTAAGCGACGCCCGGGCGGTGCGCATCGTTGCTGCTCGCTTCTTCAGCGACAGCAAGGCCACTGGAAGGAGAAACCTTGCCTCGGCGGTTCCCGTGCCTTGAGCCTTGAGGACTTGATGCTGCTGGAAGTTGATCCCGTCGCCTGGCAGCTCATCGTAAGCACCCGTAAGGGCCCGTAAGCCCGTAAGCAAAGCAGCAAAGAGTGTTTTCAAGGTGCAGTCTCTTTGGTCCTTGCCTTGCGGACAGGAGCGGCTGCCGAAGCCCCTGACATGGCTCCATGGAACCATGGGAGATGCAGAGCCCGACCTGGATGCAAGGCCATGGAGCTATCCATGCTCATCGTGATATTGAAAAGAAGGGTCGTGTTCGTGTCTGCGGGGGCCGAGGGTTTTTTTCCTTGGGAGATCCTGGTTTGTTTGCACCGTCCGAAGGTTGCTTACAGCAAGCGACAGCACGGCCCCCTCGCATTCCCCCATCGAACCGTCGCTGAATCCAGGCAGGCGGCAGCCTCTGCCCTTCACTCGGACTGGGACCACCAAAAAGCACACACTCCTCCGGTGCACTTCCGAGGTTCTGCACTATTTGAGGCCGGATGGTTGTGTACACGTCTACGGGCACCTCAGCAGCAGAGAGCAAAGAGCAGCAAAGAGCAGCAAGGCCGTGTTCTAACAGCCTCCCGGCCTCCCGCTCCGCTGAGGCCCGCCGCCGTGCCCTACACGGCCGTGACACGGAGCGAGGCAGTGGCACTGGCGCAGGCGACTTACGCGGGCCTTTGCTGGCTATGTCGGCAGCCACCGCAGTGCCAGGATGGCCACATCTTTCCGGCCTGGCTTGGCGAGCTTTCCCCCTGCGACCAGTGAAATCTGCAGCCGAGCATGGCACGGCGCAAGCACGACGGAGACCCACCTGCGACCCTAAGCCTGTCACATTTGCCACTACGGGTCGGAGACACCGGCTTGCCTGCGATTTTCTCATATGTTTGCGCATACACTTGCATACCTTGGAGGAAATCCGCGGCTGTGGCTCAACAGGGATCGTACCGCGTTTCAGCCTTTCTACGCACGGCGAGCCATGGCGGACGGCGAGGCCGTCACCAGAGAAGTACCGTGAGAGGTTGAATCTCGCGTTCCCTGGCTTTGTGGCAGGATGCCCCAAAGAAGCGAACCTTCAAGAAGTACTCATACCGCGTCGGCCCCAGGATTTTTAGATTGGCTGTGCACTTAGGACAGGGAAGGGCTGCATGACAGAAGTGCCCCACTAGCCAGCGACCCCTATTGTTGGTGTGCTTGCCAGATCTGCCAACAAGGTGGCATCGATCTCGACAAATTGCTCGACATGAGCAACCAGGTGGGCAGTCTAAGTGCGATGCAATGGCTACACGAGTTGCTCCTGCCCAACCCACGTCTCCTTGAACTCTCTTGATCTCCTACGTCGGACCTCACGAGTCCAGCGCTCCAGCATTGGAACGGTTCCACACATGGACATGACATGGCTTCGAAACTGAATGATCGTTCCAGTCTGCAGCATATCGCAAAGCGAGAAGCCATTGGCATCCTTGGAGGTGGAGGGGGCGAGGGGGGGGTCGTGTCGTAATGAGCCAAGCAAGCATGAGCTGGCAAAAGCATGCACCTCCTCGAAGCTTCGTCTCTTACTGCAGGCCAATCTCAAGAAAGCTTGTAGTATGCATTTGCAGCTTGCATCAGAGATTGCGACCAGAGACTTGCTTTGCGTTGCATGTTGGTCGAAGTTTCTCTCCGCTGTCCCCGGCTCTCAGACCTTTTCGCTCTTGGTCTCAACTCGCACTGCCTCGCGCACTCTTCAGGATCTCATGGAGCTATTTTGTGCGCGCCAGCGTCGAAAGTTCAGCCGCGGGA
This sequence comes from Symbiodinium sp. clade A Y106, assembly GCA_003297005.1. NCBI lineage: Eukaryota > Dinophyceae > Suessiales > Symbiodiniaceae > Symbiodinium > Symbiodinium sp. clade A. The sequence continues at coordinate 75,896 of BGNK01002331.1, read as the reverse complement.
TCAAGCGCAAGCCCTGGACTTAGTCACAGTCACACACAGAGTGTGTTGCCAGTATGTAGAGGAGTTTCCACCGCGCACAATCCAGAGCACATGTATGAACCAACATACAAACGACCCGACGTGACCAGACGACGGAGGATTCCTGCCCACATCTGAGGCCGATCACCGTGCTCAAGAAATTGCGCAAGGCTCGCACAACGCGCCGCCTTCCCTTCACGAGCCCGATCGCCCGATCCATCGCCTGGACAGGCAAAGCGTGAGACTGCCTATGGGGAGAAGCCGGAGGCAGTGAAGACGCACCTGAGAAACATGGTCATCGTGCTACCTGGATCCGTTTCAGGGAGTGCTGCGTGTGAGGGGCAGGAAGGATTCACCCGGTCTCAATTCTGGCAGTACAGCTTCACTGCAGCTTCCAATGTCAAGCCTATTTTCTCATGAATGTGCCTGGACACCCAATTGCGGGAGAAGCCAAGGCCAGAGATGATCGGCCCCTTGACCTTGACAAGTCGTTTCGGTAGTCTTGGAGCTCGCGGAAGGGACCGGGAGCGGTGATGAACTAAGGGAGCGTGGTTGGCGTTTACAATGGCAAGCAGTATATCAATGTGGAGATCAAACCAGCAACTCGCCCAAACATCCACAACTAGTTCGTGGTCGAGTCCTGGTCAGTCCCAGTTTGTGATACCTGTTGAGGAGATGATCGGACACTACTTGGGAGAGTTTTCGATTACCTACAAACCGATCAAGCACGGCCGCGCGGGGATGATGGGCAAGAACTCCCAGTTCGTTCCGCTCAAGTGAGGCGACATGAAGCTCTAAGTGCAGGCGAAGGCGGTAAAAGGCCAGCACCCCGTTCGGGGTGCTGGTGCTACCACGGGCGTTGCTTTTGCTTTGGACCTGCACACAAGAGAGAGACGGGGGCAGCTGGCAGGGTGCTCAAGCCCGATGACAGGAGCCATAATTAGCGCCAGAAAGCAAGAGCATCAAGGGCTGCATGTCGTGTGTTTGTGCCAGATCCTCAAGCATTCCGACTCCCAAGAGGGCATCAAGCGAAACGAGACATCTGTACGCCTAAGTTCCTAAATAAAAGCCTCTGCTGCTCTACCGACATGCTGGGGCTCCATGGCTCTGGCGCCAAACGGCGGGAGGCCTATCTTTGTGATGCATGGAGAAGCTGCAAGACCCTGCGACGTCGGTAGTTTCGACCCTTCGAAAGGCGCGTTTGTCGAATTCGCCGAGGTGGTTCAGAGGCGGCTTCCTGGCCCTCTTCCTGGCCGCTTTGCAAGAATTGGCTAATAACGGATAACGGCTAGTGTGGGCTACCTATGATGGCTAGGAAGGCTCGTCTCCAGGCCCTAGGTCATGCGGTGCATGGCTGCGAATATTTCTGCTCAAAGTTTGCATCCAAAACGGAAGAACGAAGCGGGCCGGCAACAGAAATGGCGGCCCGAGCGGGCCCATCCCGCAGTTTCACGTAGTTTCAGCGGGCTCTGCAGCGGTCCTGCTGCGCCATGCGGAAACCAGCGAGGTTTCTCAGCGCGTTGGTCCTCGGAAGCCTGAAAGCTCGTGCAGAAGTATCGGATGGATTCGTGTTGTTACCATCTCTGGTGGAGACTGAAGCCTCCACGAGCTCACCTCAGGCTCAGATGCCACGAGACTTGGCAGCTTGTGCTTTTTCAACTGTTCCGTTCTCGTGAGCGTGTGTTGTTATCGATCAGCAAGGACAAGGATTGGACCTCCTTTCCATGGGATCAGATTCCCAGAAAATCGATGACCTCGAGACATGGGTGATGTCTATGGCTGGCAAAGGGGCAGTGGACAATGCTACCGTGGGGTTCATTGATCAAATCCGACAGATGGTTGAAGACATGGTACCCCAGGTATTGAACCGGAGTGCAGCTTCGGTCCAGGAGTTGAAGCGATTACTCGAGGCCTTCACGCATTGCCGTTTGGAAAAAGTACTCCAAGAGGACCTGGCAGAGCTGCAAGAACGCCACTTCTACTGCAGGGGAAACGAGAGCCGTCAGGCAATCGCAACTGCAGAGGCCACTCAGACTTGGTCCGCCAGTGATCTGGCAGCCTTGCTGCACTTGCTGCAAAAATCTTCCGTGCCCATCACAGCCGAGATTGGGAGCTCAGGTCAAGCAGTCCGAGTGCGCCAAGTTCGTGGCGATAGACCAAATCCCGTCCCATGATGAGTGCGGAGTGCCGCAACATCCTGACACGATGCGATACTACGCAGAGGCATTGAGAAACAAGTTCAGAGACAAATATTACGAGCCTCCCGGCGGCAAGCAGGAGTGCAAGATCGAGGGGTTTCCACCATCTGGGCCCGAAGCAAACTGTGTCCCAACAGGGGGTGTTGGGCCCGCTTCGCTGAGACATGCTGCGACTCTAGGTCCTAGGTGCACACTGGTTATCTCTTTTCATAGATTCGAGGCCATGCGATGCCATGCCTCCCATCTTCGCCTGGCCCTTTCTCGTCCACCCGACGCCCTTGAAGGGCGTTGCAGATGTGCTTGCAAACATCGAACCTGCTTGCTCTGAAATGCATGAACTGTGGCGACACGAAGTCACATCAACTGTGACGCGTGAACGGTGCAAGGTTTGCTTCCTCATTGACTGCATTGTCGTCTCCTCTCGGCCCTAATCATTATCAGTTATTATCAAGTTATCACCATCATCATCAGCAATTGTCGGTAAAAATTCACCACCAGAAGCAGCATTTGGCGTATCGGCAGCCGTACAAGCACCTCAATTATTCACAATTCTCATCGTCAGCCTTGCCGTCGTCTGTATCATCACCAATGCCACTCGGAATCTGCATTCGAAAGAACAGGAAGGATGTGGAATGCCAAGAAAACAAGGTAGGTACGCCGCTCGGCGGCGTGAGAGGTCAAACGATTTCAAGAGCGCTTGTGACGGTTACTGGTAATGGGTTTTGAAAACTTTGTGTGGCATCAGCATTTCACGACATTATGCACGTAACAGAAGCGAGAGTAAGCTTTGCAGCAGTGCGCATATTCGTCACTGCGAATGGAGGCTCGTATCAAAGCAGCATCCAAGCAAGGGACTGTTCAGGCAAGGAATTGTGCCGCCAGGCATAGCTGAAAGCAGTGCTCCAGATGTCCGGGTGACATTTCATGAAACAAGAACGGCATTTCCTTCCCGCCGGGCCTGGGCACCTATTCCCCGCGTGCGAGTCATCACGCTTCGGGCATGGATGCTTTGCGGCAATGCATAGGGTCTGGGGGGTGATAAGCTCGTGCCGAAGCGGCCCCCGTTTCAGGCTTCTGCAAGAAAGTCAATTTGCAAAAACATGTTCGAAACGCACACTTCTAGCATTTACGAGGCGTGTGCGAACAAAGCCCGGACCCGCCGACCCAGTGTTCCTAACAAGACTGATTTGTGATGCTGTGTGCAAAAGCTCAAAACCGTTAATCACCATGGTTTTTTGCATTCCGAGCCTCATCGCAAAGCGCATGTAAATGACGACATTCATAGGACCCCGTCCATCTCCACGAAAACATAAAACGCAATCGAGCACGCAGAAGCACTGTAGGAAGTGTCGCGTGAGCTGCAGCTAAAACACTACGAAGAGTTTTGGAAACGCCCGAAGAGTTTTCGAAGGGTTCAGAGCCAGTCCGTCGAGCGATGGCCATTGCTCCGCAAAGGTTTCGGAGCATGTAGTCGGGGGTCCTTGGGGGTCCTTATTGGCCATGTCCCAGTGTGGTTTCGAGAGTCTCACTGCCGAGGTGGGTTCGAAGGAAAGAAAGCTGTGATATGGCTGCCAACAGCACGGAGTCGCTTCGACTCAGGAAAGCTGCTTTGGAGGAGTCCTGCTTCAGCCACTTCGACACTCATGGCAAGTGTCGATTGCCAGGAGCAACAGCAGCAATTACGAGCCATTTGCAATTCGCTTCAGGAGTGGTCGGCTCTAGTAAGTGAGGCCCTGGCAGGTAGAGCTGGTCGAGCCACGCTCGCACGTCGTGACAGGACGAGCTGGATCATCGCATTTGTGGTGGAAAGGTTGCTGCAGAAAGGCGCTGCCACGGCTACGAGGCACCGAGTATCCGTCAGTCAGTGAGTTCTGAGGGGCATTCCCTGACAGGCTGCCCGGCGAGTGCTGGCTGTTTCTATGTGCTTGGTAAGAAAGCAGATGTAGCTGTCGGATGTCGGCTTTTGACGACAACCATCAATGCATCTTGCAGTAGCTTGCTTAGTGATGAAGCATGAGGAAACCATATATCGAAAGCAAGAATTCAGGAGCTCTGCAAGTAAAGGCACAGCCAGACAGAGTCGTGTGCTCTCCTTGAGCCCTGAGCCCTTCTCCCCAAACTTTTCTATGACGCCCATGTGTAAGATTGACGGCACCAGACATTTGAAATTTTGCCCGCCCTGTACCCTTTCATCAATCGCATCTTCATCCACAGCATTCGCGACAGCATTGTCTGCACTGGCCAGTTGATGTAAGTACGCCCCAATTGAGAGCGTTTTGCTCCGACGGTGGTACACCTATCAAAATTCAAGCAACTTGATCTTTTGGGGGACAACATGCCCGTGGTGGTTGACCATCGGATCTCGCTTGCCAGGTTGGGATACACTGTCAATATACATCTTGTAGAGCGCGGTGCACACACCGACGTTGTCCGAAAATTGTCAACATCAATATGAAAGAAATGCGAAGGCTGAAAGTCTGGAGAAGTTGCTGCATCCACGCTGTCGCAGGAGTGCTACGAGCGAGCCCGGGCAAACTTTATGGAGCAGAACAAGACAGTGGCAGCTTTGGAGAAAGAAATGAAGCAGGAGTATCGGGCATTGAAGCGGATCATTTGCATCCTCAAAGCCTTCGAAGGCGCCTGATCGGCGCCAGACCTTGCCTGCATTTGCCTGCAGTTATATGACATACACGTATTTCTTGACGATGCCAGCTGGAGTCTGGAGGCGGTGTTGAAGAGAAGGAGCTGGAAGTGTGCAGATCGAGAACTGTGAGCCTTGGTTTGGCTTGGTTTCCCCCATGTTGAAGCCGAAGCCCACTTGGCCCCACTTGAGGTGCTGTTTCTGCAACAGTGGTAATATGTGGTAATGCAAATTGCAGCGGCAGTGGTAATCATAGAAGTCGAGACACGCATCCGTGTGTGCCACTACTGCTCATGCTTTAACGATGCTAGAAACTTGAATACTCGCATTACGTAGTAGTACTGAGGATATAAGAGCTGCTTTCAGACAGGCAGACAGGAAGAAAGAGCTATGCCAGTGTAAACCAACCAGCGCAAGAGCACCTACAGTAGTCGTCCATCCCCGACATAGCCAACAACCATGTCTCACTCCTCAGGCTCCCAAGACCACCCCATAGGTCCAATTGCGCGCGATACTGTGGCAGAAGCACGATTGGCACCAGAGAAAATGTCAGTCGCACTCCACAAAATCTGCAAGGGACTGTGGCGGGAACACGATGCTTGGAGGCAGAAGCACGAGTCGCATTGCGGGAGGCGGAAACGCACGAACCTGTGGTGCAACAGCACCCAAACAAAACACCGTCGGCACTTTGCAAAACAACAAAGACAAACAGAATAAGTCTGCCTCCTATGCAGCCTACAGGCCACAGATATCATCAGGTTACGAAGCACGACAAGCAAGTGCAAGCTCAGGAACCTTGATCCTGTGGGCATCGAGTGGACTCCCTTCAAGACTCTGCCGCCGCAGATTACTTGTGACTCGGCCGTGTCGATGTTGGACATCACGATGCAGCGCGGCAGACGTTGCGCTTTATTTGCAGGTTCTGCAAGAAAGTTGTGGCCCTGGCCCAATGCCTCGTCTGCGGAGTATGCCGCCGATGTGTACGGGTCAGTTCCCACCGACGTGGCGCTTAAGGAATGTAGTGCTGTACCCTGCTGCCAGACGGTGTACAGCTGAGACTAACGAGTCTGCAAAGCGTTCAGTGACGCGCCGCGAGCACAAAAAGTGATTATGCATCGTCACGTCTCATGCATCGATCGGCCCCGCGCCAGCCCAAAGTAGCACTGGAGCATGCCTTTTAAGTGAGGTGTGTGCATGCCACGCGCTTCAAGTTGTTAAGCCCTGGCACAATCACACTTTCTCACCCAGGCTGCGGTGACTGCTTGGATGTGCAGAAAGTCAGCTGCGGAGAGGTACATCAGCGATGCAATGCTTTGTTTGGTGTGAGTCTCGTGCAAATCGCGACGTGCAGGACGTGTTGCTTTGCAAAGGTATGGGATGGGCAAGCGGCAAGCGGCAAGCTGTTTGTTGGTGTCCTCATTGTACGTGTCTGCAGCCTGTGGCCCGATGAATCCCGATGGCGGCACGGCCCTGGTACCTTACCCCTGCATACCGACACTGCCAGTGAGACGAAGGCGGGCTCATTGACCTGTGTTGCTATGTTTTGCGTAGCTTTTGCCTGTGCAGGTCCCTTGTGCTTCTGCTCACCGGGTTCATCGGCTCCTTAGCAGCATCTGGTGCGCAACGAAGCATAGTGCAGTTGAGCGATTCGAGCAGTCACATGTAGGGCCCGAAGATGTTCGAAATGGCGCACGCATGTGATGTGCCCATGGTGCACATCCGACACCGTGCAGCACGTTTGAGATTTCAATGGCAGCCGCCATGACCGCCGTTGTACTGTGGCAGTGCGAGTCCCTTTTCCGACTTACCTTCAGCTTGAGATGCCCTTGACGGACTTAAGTGCCAGATGGGCCAGATTCCTTGTGATTCCTCTTCGGGATTTCACTGTCGCACATGTCGTGCCTGTTGTTCCTCACTGGGTCTCCCGAAAGCAACGTATGTCTTCGGAGGGTCCTACTTTCTTCAGTGTGTCGTTGAGTCACTCGAGCCCTTGTGAGAGCGGGGCGTGTTCCGAATGAGTGAAGCCCCTTGCCGCTGCAGTTCCTGTGGCTTCAACATCAACATGTGGCGATGCTGCTTCTCCGGCCGCTTCAGGCCAGGCTTCTCGATTGGACTCAAAGTTTCTGCGATCTGCGGCATCACGTATAGCCTATAATTAGCAGGTTTTTTGCAGCTGACATAGTTTCAGAGCGTACAAAGGTTTTGAAGCATTCATTTTCTGCAGCTGGCAGGCCGCAAGCTCTTGCAGCTTGCCACGCAACTAGGTGGCTCGGTCTGCAAGCGGAAGAGCCTCCAACTTTTGCGGTAGCCTTCCTTTTTGTGCAAGCATGGCAGCAAGAACGCACACGCTTCGCGCACCGCTCCTACCACAGCCGGGAGTGTCGTCGCTCGCAACGCTCGATCGCGAAATCAACTTCTTCGATTCGCATCGCATGGTAGCTCGGCTTGCTGGGTTCATGCTGGGCAAAGGACTAATGAAGCTGGTGCTGCAGCTCCTTCAACCAATTTTGTTCGCCACGCACGTGTGCGCTGCAACGATGAAGCTGGGAAGAGACCGGTGGCAAAACCTGAAGGGAGTCTGTTCACAGAGAGGTTGGAGTCTTCTTTTCCAAGTTCGTGCTGCCTGGGTTTTCGAGCAAACCCAAGGCGTTGATGCTTCCAGTTCTGCCTCGGTGATCTCCCGGGGTGCTCCGGGCTGCCCTTGCATAGGCCTGGACCAACTAAGCGGGAGTCTTGGACCATCTTGGACCTGAAACGCTCCCATGGGCGGCCTTCCAAGTGTACCACGCCAAGTCCTTTGCCAAGGACGGTGAAGTCTGGAAGCAGGAATTGGACCTCGGAGGCAACGGAAGGGCTGGAAACACCATGCTTTCGAGAGAGCCTGCTCAACATGCACAGTTATCAGGGCCGTCGCATTGCGCCAGGGTGCGATGTTTGACGTTATATAACCTTCAGGCATACCCAGCTAGCATCGGCGCCCACTGTGACATCTGGGACAAGTGCCTTTACCGAAGTATACCGAAGTTGCATTGATGGAATACGAGCTGCACGGACCTCCGCATGTCGTCAGTTGTCTGATCGAAGTGTCCATATTTGACACGCTCTCCAACTTCAGAGACTCAGATTGCATGTCCAAGGTCTTGCAGGCCGAGTTCAGCCACTCGTCGTATCAAGGAGCAGATGGTATCTTCCACAACCAGTATTATGTCTATATATATATTTAAGGGCTGCGCCAGGTGCGGGCAGCGCGAGTTCGTGCACCGGGCAGTAGTCCCTCCTATCTTGGCCCCCCAAAAGCCTGCATCATGAGCATCAGCTGGAAGCCCTGGGCTAGTCTGGGCGCGCCGAGCCCCGCTGATGCTCATGATGCGCGCGCATGCGGTGCGCATCATGAGGTCACGGCCGCGGGCGGAAGCAGCATCATTGAATTTGCTGGCGCTGCACCGCCGCGTCCAAAAACCTGCCCCAACGCCACACGGAACGCGTGCGCGTTTCGCAGCCATTCACCAGCTAATTTCGAGTTTCCGCGTCCGTGCTGGCGACACCGCAGGGGCGCGCATCACGAGCATCAG
>BGNK01002331.1:41595-67428 GCA_003297005.1 Symbiodinium sp. clade A Y106 | reverse complement strand
GGCGGGCCTCCCTTAAAGGCTTCGCCTTCACGGCTTCGCCAAGCTCCGGCGGCCCACGGCCGAAGGGGCCCGCTGCGCTGCCCGATTTAATGGCTGCCGCCAGTGCCGCCGAGCCCCGCGCTGACATTCGCCTCATCTCACGCTTGCCGGATCGAGCTGAAACGTTCGTAACTGTGAAATAGCAGCCGTCACAGCAAGGGCAGAGGTGTACCGGTAAAGAGCGGGGGAGGGGTGGGGGCGGTGCTGGGTGGTGGCGGTGAGAGCGGTGGCAACGGTGGGAGCAGTGGCACTGGAGCCCCTTAAACACTTCCTTTCACAGTGGACAAGTGGTAGCTACAGAGTCAGGAGGGTGTCCTGGTAAGGGGGCGGGAATGGAGGCGGTAGAGGTAGGCGGCGAGAGCGGTGGGAGCGGTGACAGCGGGGCACAGGCGCAAGTCGGGGCTGGAGCGGCAGGGGAGCGGGAGGGTGTTCTGGTGTGCAGCAGGGAAGGTGAAAAGGCTGAAGCGGAGGGGTGGGGGAGAGCGGTTCTGGTAAGGAGCGGGGGAGGGCTGGGGTCGGGCGGCGAGAACGGTGAGAGCGATGAGAGCGGTGGGAGCGGCGGGAGCGGTGGGAGCGGGGAGGGCGGGCATGCACTAGAGCCCCTTAAACACATCGTTTCACAGTGGACAAGTGGTGGCTATGGGAGCGGTGACAGCGGAGACGGCGGGCATGCACAGGCGCAAGTGTGCACTGTGCAGCAGGGAAGGGGGAAAGGGTGAAGCGGTGCGGTTGTCCTGGTAAGGAGACACGGAGGGGTGGAGATGGTGGTGGGTGGTGGCGGGCCCCCTTAAACATTTCGTTTCACAGCGGACAAGTGGTGGCCACAGAGTCAGGGGGTGTCCCTGGTGCAGGGCGGTGGTGGGTGGTGGCGGTGAGAGCGGGAGGGATGCGGGCGGTTCTGGGTGGGAGCGGAGGGCGGGCATGCAGTGGAGCCCCTTAAACACTTCCTTTCACAGTGGACAAGCTACAGAGTCAGGAAGGTGTCCTGGTGCGGGGCGGGGAAGGGGCCGGGGGTGGAGGCGGTAGAGGCAGTGCAGGGGTAGGCGGCGAGAGCGGTGGGACAGCGGGGACGGCGGGCATGCACAGGCGCAAGTCGGGGCTGGAGCCCCTTAAACACTTCGTTTCAGGGTGGGGCAAGTGGGGGCGCAGTGGGGGATGGGCAAGTGGCGGCTACAGAGCGGGGAGGGTGTCCTGGTGTGCAGCAGAGAAGGCGGAGAGGCTGAAGGCGGTGGGGAGCGGTGGGAGCGGTGAGAGCCCCTTAAACACTTCGTTTCAGGATGGGTCTTCACTGACGCCGCCCCGCTGCCGCTGGGGGTCGGCGGATATATATATATATATATATATATATATATGTATCTATGTATGTATGTATGTATGTGTGTATAAATGAATATACATACTTTCATCGAGAGATCAATTGACTCCTTCGTTGCGTCGCTGGCAAGGATCCGTCCTGCCGGACGGAATCGTGGTGCTTCGTGGATCCATGCAACTGTGGCTTGACTGCTTCGGCCGTTGCTCCGTCGAAGCCGAGGTAGTAAAGGTCTATGCAGCATAAGATCAGAACAGCTTGCATGTAAGAGCCTGCTGACGGCAAGTACTAGTATGATCAATTCATTGTAGAAGCAACACACCCTGAAAATTCAGGGGACTACATGCGAAATCTGTATACCTTCCATCTTTACGCCCGCGCATGGCCGAAATGCCTGCCTTCCTCTTTGTCTCTCTCTCTATCTATCTCTCTCCCTCTCCCTCTCCCAGGCTTGAACTCATAGGTTCCAGTTTGCGCTGTGGGTTGAAGCCGGGGTTGGTGGGGACCCCCATCCCTCCTCAGGTCCCCGCTGGTTTGGGGATGGGCTGGGGCAGCAGGGAGGGCTCGGGTGGGGGCCAACACCAGCATGTTCGCATGAGAGTGCATGTGCTCATGTTCAGCATGTGCAACATGGTCTCTGGCCACGTCATGAGAGTGCATGTGCTCATGTTCAGCATGTGCAACATGTTCTCTGGCCACATCATGAGAGTGCATGTGCTCATATTCAGCATATGCAACATGTTCAGCATGACCATGAGTGCATGTGCTCATGATCACGTTCAGCATATGCAACATGTTCCACATGACCATGAGTGCATGTGCTCATGAACAGCGCGTAATTTCTGGCCACGCCATGACTGTCATGTGCAACGTGTGTAACACTAGCATGTGGGCATGNTTCAGCATATGCAACATGTTCCACATGACCATGAGTGCATGTGCTCATGAACAGCGCGTAATTTCTGGCCACGCCATGACTGTCATGTGCAACGTGTGTAACACTAGCATGTGGGCATGTGCTCACGTTCGGCACGTCTCGGCATGTGATTTCATGTGCCGCATGCACTCGTGCCGCGTCTTTGCACACCAACAACAGCACTGACAACAATAGCACCAACAAATCACAAACAACAACAACAACACCAACAACAACAACAACACCCACCACCACCACCACCAACAACAACACGAGTTACGGGTTGGTGGCGCTGGTTTGGGGATGGGCTGGGGCAGCAGGGAGGGCTCGGGTGGGGCCAACACCAGCATGTTCGCATGAGAGTGCATGTGCTCATGTTCAGCATGTGCACCATGTTCACAACATGACCATGAGGACCATGAGGNATGAGAGTGCATGTGCTCATGTTCAGCATGTGCACCATGTTCACAACATGACCATGAGGACCATGAGGACCATGAGGGCATGTGCTCATGATCAGCGCGTACAAACAACAACAACAACACAACAACAAAAACAACAACAACAACAACCACAACAACAACAGCAACAGCAACAGCAACAGCAACAGCAACAGCAACAGCAACAGCAACAACAACAACACCAACACCGACCAACACCCAACACCGAACACCACCAACAACAACACGAATTACGACGACTCGTGGCGACATACGACGACGANCAACACCAACACCGACCAACACCCAACACCGAACACCACCAACAACAACACGAATTACGACGACTCGTGGCGACATACGACGACGAGGACTCGACGGCTACTACCAAACCAAAAAAAACGACGACTACCTACTACCTACGACTCTACGACCTACGACTTAGGACGACACTTGCGGTCCTACGGCGGTTCGAATTTACGTCTACCACTAAACAAAAGGCAACAGCCAACAACTGGGCCAACAACTCAACGACCAACTTAACTGGTTGTGACTGCCTTTTGTTTGCTGATGGAGCTATCGTGTTGTTGTTGTTGTTGTCAAGTTGTTGCTGGTGTTGTTGTTGTTGTCAAGTTGTTGCTGGTGTTGTTGTTGTTGTTGTGGTTGGTTGGTTGGTTGGTTGGTTGGTTGGTATTGGTTGGTTGGTTGGTTATTGGTTGGTTGGTTGGTTGGTTGGTTGGTTGTTGGTGGTGGTGGTGTTGTTGTTGGTGTTGTTGTTGTTGTTGGTCTTGTGCTTGGCTGGTGCTATTCCAGTGCTGATTGGTGACTCAGTGACTTAGTGAGTTTGAGCCCGTCGTTGGTGATACNTGTTGTTGTTGTTGTTGGTCTTGTGCTTGGCTGGTGCTATTCCAGTGCTGATTGGTGACTCAGTGACTTAGTGAGTTTGAGCCCGTCGTTGGTGATACTTGTTACTTGTTAGTCTTGTTAGTTAGTTAGTTGTTAGTCGAATCGTTATTTATTACAAGTTGCTTGTATTGTATTGATCGTATTGGCGCTGTTGAATCTGTCGATTCCGATTCCATTGAGCTGTTGGTGTTGTTGTTGTTGGTCCGATGTTTTTGTTGATGTTGTTCTGACAAGTGTTGTCGTGAGTCGTAAGTCCTAACTCGTTCATGCACTCCATGCGGCATGCGAGCCAACTCATGTGACTGCATGTGCTCATGTGCTCATGGCTGCATGGCTCATAGGCTCGTGGTCATGAAGTTCATGTGGTCATGCAATGCACACGCAATGTTACATGCAACATTTTGCTCTAGCAGTTTGGTCATGCACCGATGCATGTCATGCACTGACTGACGCTGATGCATGCAGCGTTTTGCTCTAGCAGCTAGCTGTCATGNATGTACCATTCCATTGTACAATGTGCCATGTGAATGTACACGTAACGGTCACGGTCACGGTTACTGGTTCTATCCGTTCTATCCTATGATCCACGCACGGACGCTAAGCTCTTCTCGACTCAGTGCGGGATCCTGATCGTGTGCGTGTGTTTATATTGACGACTCGACCGTGTGGAAGCTGGTGGCATCATATCACATCTTGTGAGTCGAAGTTTCTGAACCCGAAGACTCTAGATTTCATCTGGCTGGCTGGGCTTATTCACCTAACCTCACTAACCTGGATCGAATTGGCATTGCCACCGTATCGTGCAGGAACATAGACTCTAACATAGACCCAGCCATGTCGCTGCCATTATTGGCAATCCAGCCTGTGCTGCTCAATTTGCTACAGAAGTCTGCATGTGTTTCCGGAGTTGATGGTCGTTTGTGTGTGACCAGATCCGATATTTACTCGGTATGTCTTGCCGGTGGGGGAGCCGTGCGAGGGTTTGAATTTGATCATTTCATGACAACCACTGGTCTCTTGTTCTTGCACGAGGGGCATGCAAACAGTGGTGAACCGATGTTTGATTTCGACATCCTCCTCTGTGTGCTGGAGGACATCCACGCATTATCATTCAGACCTGATGAGTGGCATCAACTGAAGCAGAACCTGAACCTGGGTACCAAGGTTGGGGTTGCGAGTGTGACAGATGCTCGAGTGGATCAGTCTCATGGGTGTGGATCTGGGGGTGGTGTTGACACTGACCATGATTACCTCCGTGACCTTCGTGATGCTCAACCTCGTCATAGTCAAGGCCACAATGCAGGTTCAGGCTCAGGTGTCGTCTCTCTCCAGTTGGTCAGAAGACTTCTTGCAACCAAAGATTCCAAAATCAACAGCCAGGCCAAGATGGTGAAGTTCTACCGACAGAAATGCACACGTCTTCAGAAGCAAGTGGCTGATTTCCGTATAGATATTGTGAAGACCATGGAACGGGAATCCCGAGACACACTGAACATCACACGAGTGAAGTCTGAGAAGGTCAAAAAAANGGAACGGGAATCCCGAGACACACTGAACATCACACGAGTGAAGTCTGAGAAGGTCAAAAAAAAGGAGGTTCGTTGCCTCGAGTCCAACAAGATTGATGAGTATTTCAGTGTCAAAAAAAGCGCCTAGTTGTTGAAGAAGATCATATCGACCGTATCGACGCCTCCATCAATGAGCAGGGACCGGGACACATAGGACGCTCTCAGGGATGGCTCACTCCCGAAGGAACGTTGNGAAGAAGATCATATCGACCGTATCGACGCCTCCATCAATGAGCAGGGACCGGGACACATAGGACGCTCTCAGGGATGGCTCACTCCCGAAGGAACGTTGTCGCTAGCCATCCGACGCAAAATGTCGAACTGTTCCGCAGAAGACTTGGGATTGGTGAGCAGCAAACAAACCGTCCTGAGAGCGGAGTGTCGAACAGCAGCGGCCCTGATGGCATCCGCGCACCAGTTTTTCCAACAACGGGACTCAGAGCTGTCTGACCGTCACGATGACGAACGTNTGATGGCATCCGCGCACCAGTTTTTCCAACAACGGGACTCAGAGCTGTCTGACCGTCACGATGACGAACGTTGCTCCTTCCTGTGGCTACAATACAGAGAAGATGCAACGAACTCATCCAAACATCGGTCGAAGATGACAGCACTCGAATTGCAGGCATCTTATGTCGTAGCTGCCCGACATGACCTGCCGAGCTTGAGTTCCAAGGACCTAACCTGCATCAGAAGGTTGGCAGACGTACTCCCCGTTCACCGCGGCGATGGTCCTGCAACTTTGGCCTTGTGCAAGAAGATGCTTGAAAGTTTGGGCTGTCCGACCTGGGATACATTTGTGGAACAGCATGAGGCTGGCGTCGTGTGCCCTGTTCGCATCGGTCACATCGTAACAGTAGGATCAGGGGTGAAGGTGTCGACGTCGGTGTCGTGATGTGGTGGTGGTGGTGGTGGTGTGTGTGTGTGTTTATGTGCATGTGTTAGATTTTCGGTAGCTGCATTGTTTGATACCAACGAAGAGAGTGAAAAACATGCGGTCGAGTCACAAAGGTGTGGAACGACTGCATAGAATGGCTGATTAGTAAGACTCATGTGCCTCATGTGACCTCATGTGCTATAGGTCCTGATTCAGTCATTGACGTCACGTTCCCATTCCGTGTCCCACGACTCGTGGTCTCATGCCATGTGCTTGACATGTTAGTTAACATTTCTCCATGTTCCAATTTTCCATGGCCCANCCGTGTCCCACGACTCGTGGTCTCATGCCATGTGCTTGACATGTTAGTTAACATTTCTCCATGTTCCAATTTTCCATGGCCCACACGGGCCCACACGAGGCCCACTGCCCACTGCTATATACATGCTCGATTCGACTCGTTTAGCCTTCTGAGCCTCAGGACCCACAACAACTTCGTATGGATCATGTGCACTACAGACCGTGGTCCGAATGAGATTTGGACTAAGAAGGTTGTGCANACATGCTCGATTCGACTCGTTTAGCCTTCTGAGCCTCAGGACCCACAACAACTTCGTATGGATCATGTGCACTACAGACCGTGGTCCGAATGAGATTTGGACTAAGAAGGTTGTGCAGGCCAAATTGATGGATGTTCCATGGTGTTTCTTCCTTCCGGCGGACTGTTATGAACATCAGGCACATCTCGGAGTACTTGGCGGGTTGAAGCTGGTGGATTCGTTGCTCGCTGGCAGACGCAAGTGGAAATACTTCTCTAGTGTGGCTATGCTTACCAACATTCTCCGTGATATCTCACAAGACCTATACACTGCCTGGCGAACACTTCATGGGGATGAATCTGCTAACAAGTGTGTGAGGACTCTGTTTCCCAGGTGCATTGCAGAGCGATGGGGGTCGATAGACCTGACGGAAACCCGCCTCTTGAATGCTGGAGTGCCTGAGCTGCGAGCCACAATGGTGCGAGTGTTCCAGTGCACGGAGTACAATGATTCAGACAATGGTGACGCATACGATGTCGACATGCTGGCCGTTGAGGAGAAGAAGGAATACCGGAAGCGCATGGGCAGGTGGCGAACAAGTTCCATGTCCACTCTGCGTGACCCCTTGTTCGATGGCGTGGTGCAGGTGATGAACCTGTGCCGCAAGCCCTTCATCCACCTCAGCAACTACTTGAAGGCCAAGGTCTTGCCCACGGAAAATGCGCCCATGTTCCGGCTGGTAGTCGGGAAGGGGACACAATTGGGGCAAGCATTTGACGACATGCTCTGGGGCCACTGGCTGTGCAATTTACCGTTGTGGTCACGAGAATCACGCGAGTCATAACAATCATATTGTGAGTGTTCACAGAAATTCACAGTATGCAGGACTATTGACTATTGACTATTCACGCGATTCACGATCGCCTATGTCAGTCTGACGGTCACGGTCTGTCAGATAGATTCGCACTGTCACGGTGTTACACATTGATGTTCATGTGACTGTGACAGTTCATAGTTCATNCTATTCACGCGATTCACGATCGCCTATGTCAGTCTGACGGTCACGGTCTGTCAGATAGATTCGCACTGTCACGGTGTTACACATTGATGTTCATGTGACTGTGACAGTTCATAGTTCATAGTTCATGCCATCCGGCCATGCATGCATGTTCAATATACATGAACATGTCATTGAGCCAAGGTTCAGGTTCATCGTCACGATGGAGGGCTATTCTTTCTCGAGCGGAATTGGNAGTTCATAGTTCATGCCATCCGGCCATGCATGCATGTTCAATATACATGAACATGTCATTGAGCCAAGGTTCAGGTTCATCGTCACGATGGAGGGCTATTCTTTCTCGAGCGGAATTGGACAGTGATGACGATGCTGCATGGCTCATGTATCTGGCGTTTGCGCAGGTCCTTCACAACGCATCATGTTTCCATCGCAGGGTGCTGGATACTTTGGAGGCGTATCCGCAGAGACTCATGTTGCTGGTGAAAGCACATGATTCTGATTGTTGTGAGGAGCGCAAACAGGTCGCACGCGAGCTGCTGTCGGCCAAGCCAGACGAGCTGGAGGTTAATGCTCGCAAAGTGAAGGCGCTGTTCAATGCAGAGTTGACCGTGGCTTCTATTCAGGGAGTGCTTGTTGGGCCACTACGGGTTTGTATGCGTGGTGTGGCCAGGGTTTGGCAAGCCGACACGCGGGAAAACGAGCGGGTAAACAAACAGCTCAAGCTGACCGCTGAACGTTGCCCCAACGCCTCTGTCGAGCTGCAATCCAGCCGTGCCTGCATCAAACACTTCCTTGGCGAAGCAGGTCACGCTGGGTCCGGAAGCCAACGTCGCAAGTGGTCTACGTACAAACCCACGGCCTTGTCCATGTTGCGGGCTTGCCTCACGGCCTGGCATGATAGGTTGCAAATCCAGGAAGACACCACACGCTGGCAAGCACCTGCGGATCCAGAATTGCTGCCTCAGACCAAGCTTGCACAGATCGTTCGCCGGTTGTATCCCTGTAAAGTTCCAACATCACAGAAGAATTGGGCCGCTTGCTACAACATGTTGTTGAACCGTGCGTTGCATGATCGAGAGAGTTCATCGGAGCGACACCATCATGTGCCTGTGATTTGTTTTGCGCACAGAGCAGCAGGTGCTCGCAAGAGCACATTCTCCTACTATGTGTCCTGCGAGAAAGTTCGATCTTCACACCGTCTGGTCGAGTGCTCACTGTCAAACAATGGTGGCGACGACAACAAGTGGGTGTACGTTCGCAAGCCTCTAAGCTTTCACAACTCCATCGATGTGATTGCTTCTCACTATTGCAATGTGGCCGCTGCTTCGGGCGTGGTACAACTATGCATCGTCCCGGTCCACAGGTCCGCTGCTTCAATGTGTGACCTGAGTCTTGTCGGTGCTTACGGAGCGCAAACACCTGTCCCTGTGACTACGCTCAAACCACCTTCGAAGAAACTCCAGAAGAAACTGTGTTCCACTTCCACAGATCCGCAACACAATGATTCGGGCCAGGATGCCGCTGGTGTAGACAACGGTTACGAGTCCGGGGATGATGAAGCTCCTGATGCGTGTGGGGATTCGGAGATCATGGAGGGGATGCACTTCCTGATGGAGGAAGCTGAGGCGGATGCTGATGATGACGACGACGGTGACCAAGAGATTGCGGCTGCTTGCGCGGCACTCAACAAGGCCACTGATGAGTCGTCCCGGGCCTTTTTCGTTTCGGACTCTATCGAGCAAGAGGAAGAGATCTTGCGCACGGAGATTCGGGAGGAGGTCATGGAGGAAATCATGCTATTGGCGGACACGGAAAGGGCACACGATGCCTTGCGCACTGGCGTGTGCCCGGTGCTCCCTCCCCGCGTCGTTGCCTCCTTTGCTACGGCTGACATGGACCTGGATGGGCACGCGCAGGCCGTCGAGGCAGTGCTGAACCAGGCCAGTGTCATGGGCAACAGCCTGGACTACACGTCCGAGCTGGATGTCAACGATGCTGAGGGTACAGGCGGCGGGTAGACCTAACGCAACACTAACTAGTAGCATGTAACGTGCTTGTCACGGGTCCGTTCCCGGGCCGGTGGGCCAGTGGAGGTGATTGGTTCACAGGCTCACAGGCTCACATGTTTCACACATGCAGAATCTGCGTCTGAGCATCCATGTGATTTCATGTCATGTTGATCATGTCATGTCACGGTAGTGCCAGTGTAGCAGTGCAGTGTTCAGTGTGGGGTGATAGCGGGACATCCCGGGTTCTCACGTCTGGCCGACCCCCCCACTCATGTATCAATGTATCAGATCACTGTCATCACACCACACATCAGCGAGTCTTACACAGTCACTTCACGCAGCTTCACGCACACTCAGCCAGTCCAGTTCACATGCGCCACAAGCCGGTGTGAGTGAGCCTGAGTGTCTGGATGTTGGTTGTCGCAGAGTCTGAGTGAGTCCTAGTCTTTGTGTTTTTGTGTTCGCAGTGCTGGGTCGGGGTAATCAGTACCCAGCATGCATCCCGAGGTGAATCAGGCGGCACGGGTGGTGTCGTTGCCGACATAGCCGCTGCTTTGACTCAGTGGCTATCGTGTGTACAGAAAGGAATCGATTCACTGGACTATTATGCATGGTCCCAGGGAAAGTGTCCCGGTCAAGATCAGGAATCAGGAGTCTCATTGGTGTCTCTGCCTGACGTGTCAACGGGGTCCACGTCCACGGACACTCCGTCCCATGACCCAGCACTGTACGCATCACAGTTTGTGTTCGTGCAGTGGACAAACCCTGGTATCAGTGGGCGGATTGCTGATCTTGATCCGAGCACAAATCGCTTGAAATGCATCGTTCCAGTCGGAAACAAGCGGACACCCATCAACTTCGTCGAGAAGGGTGCATCGATTCTGATCCCTGCCACAGGTGTGCGTGTACTACGTGAGCGAAGGACCCAATCGACAATGCACCAGTTTCAGGCCAATCAAGTTCCAGCTGTGCTTCTCCGCTTAATCGACATGCTTCGTGCCACACAGAGCAAATTGATGGATGATATCGATCTCGTGATGGACGACGCTGCGTGCTTCGTTTGTGGGCAATGTGACTCCATGTCAGATGGGGCTGAGCGAGATGTGAGGCTGGCAGAGAACGAGCCGCCACGGACCAGCCAATTGGGCCCGTTAACCCTGTGCCCTGTCTGTTTGCTGCACACTCACCGCGATTGTTGTGACAAGGTCTTGGCGGAGTGTCACTCGTGTGTCGATCAAGGTTCGGTTAGCTGGCCAAGTCCGTCTTCATCTGACCTTCCTCGAACGCTTCGCGACACCGGTGTGCAGGGGGACCTAGACTGCCTAATTAGATTCTGGAGTCTGTGCAATCCGTGCAGNTAGAGTGCTGGTGCTAGTGCAAGTCATACATGAGCAGGCTTGACCCGGATTGATAGCACTTTCGTTGCCGCGTTGCCATGGCATGCATTGTGGCACGCTGGCATGCATTGATGTCTCGTGTCACATGTTACGAACTACATGTCATGTTGTCAGGGTTCCTATGGTCCGACGGTGTTTTTAAATACACGATCTTGTGACTCTAGGTAGCTTCCTGTTGTGTCATTGCTTGAACTTAGCATTCATGTTCCTTGCTGCGTGTCACGTACTTCAGCGCTGCATGCCGCATGNGACTCTAGGTAGCTTCCTGTTGTGTCATTGCTTGAACTTAGCATTCATGTTCCTTGCTGCGTGTCACGTACTTCAGCGCTGCATGCCGCATGGCCGCATGCCCTGTCTGAGTCATGAGTCATGAGTTCAGTTCAAGTTCATGAGCCTCATGAGCGCATGATTCAGTGCTTGGTTAGATTAGATCATGCGGACCACGAAGCCAAGCCATGTGNTGAGTCATGAGTTCAGTTCAAGTTCATGAGCCTCATGAGCGCATGATTCAGTGCTTGGTTAGATTAGATCATGCGGACCACGAAGCCAAGCCATGTGACACTGCGAGACGTCATGAGACAAGTTGTTATGTCACCACCTGTGCAGAAAGGTTCTGCTGCTTGTGCAGACACATGATCGAGCTGAGGCGTTCGGAACACAAAGGTTTTCGTGCTGTCATGTCGAAATAGGTGGCATCACGAGAAACAAAGGTTTGGGCTAGTTGTTTTGTGCCAGTGTCGGTGCAGTTGGCAGTTCGGTACAGTCATGCAGAGCATTGCATAGATGGCTGACAGGGGTGACAGACGAGTACTGAGCATGTTGACACTGTTGAGTCGACTCACGCCCATGCAATGCAGGTTTCAATCTGGCGTGGCACCGGATGCTGCAGCATCGACGCCCGGGGCCTGGAGTTGCGCAGACAGGTTCTAAGTCCAAGTCCAAGTGTGTTCTACTTGCGTGGCGTTTGACAGTGATTTGCTTGATTCCACTGGCCAGTGCAGTGTGTCATGCTCAAGCCGTGTCATGCTCATGGTCACCAGTGACTTAGACCATTGTCAAGTAACACATGTGATATGACATTCGCGAGCTGCTAGACACTCTGGATGCAACGGCAGATAGAGAGAGAGAGAGAGAGAGACAGACAGACAGATATTCGCGAGACACTTTCCATGACTCAGATGTTGCATCCGACAACGTGATGTCACCGACCAAGAAGGAAGAGGCGGACGATGATCCACCCCCGCCACCGCCCCCTGCTGAGGCTGAGCCCAATGAAGATGAACAGGAGGAGCCACTTCCCGATGCAAAGGAAGAGGATGACCAGCCAGCCCCGCCGCCACCCCTTGATGAGGAGCCGTCACGACCGAAGCCTCCCAGCCGCAACCCGTGGGCCACCATCAACCGACCCCCACCGCCGCGAGTCCCCAAGTGGCGTGGCCGTGCCGTCACGGGTGGAGTCCCGATGATGGGGCCGGCTCTGGGGATGCCTTTGGTTCCGGGACCTTTCGGCTTCGGCTGTTTCCCCTTCCTGACGGCATGCAGGGCAAAGCCTTCAAGAAGCCCTCCCCCGCCCCCCCCGCTCCCCCCTCCACCAGGACCACCGCCTGAAGAGCCGCCCGGGTCAATGCCAAAGCGCCAGCCTGTCACGACAACCATGCCCAAACCCACCCGTGCGCCGCACGTGATGTCACCGGGACCGGCCGGGGAGTTGGCGGTGGCAGTGGTGACAGAAGAAGTGCCGCCGCCTGAAGCACACTTTGCGCGTGCTCCGCAGCCGTACAGCCATGACGGCAGCGCCATCCACGACTCGCTCTACTCGAGAAGCGGCGTGGCGCTTTCATCTGCGGTGGCGGCGACGGACCCGACGGATCCGTATGCAGCTAGGAATTACATGTATACTTCTGACCAGCAGCATCATGAGTGAAGTCATCCCCATGCGGCCCATGCCATCCTCGATTGCTGCCAACAAGGTAACGGATACACCGCTGCCAACAGAGTCCGTGCCGACAGAGTCCGTGGAAGATGCTCGCCAGGCATTTGGCACTTCTGACCAGCAGCATTGCATCATGAGTCATGAGTCATGTAATTAGTAATCCCCATACCATCCCTGATTGCTGCCAGCAAAGGTACCGACAGAATCCGGGGAAGGTCAAGGTGAGGAAGATGCTCGCAATGCATTTGGCACTTCTGACCATGCAGTAGCATCATGAGTCGTGAGTGAAGTGACCCCCATGCCATGCCTGATTGCTGCCAGCAAAGGTTACGAATACGCCACTGCCGACAGGGTCCGGAGCAGATGCTGCAGATGCTCGCGAGGCATTCGGCACATGCCATGATTCCATGATCGATAGAGATTCTGATAGATCATTGAATCATCATTAGAGGCATGCTGAAGTGATGCGTCGTGGTGTGTGCAGCGAAAGATGTCTCAGGCTACGGACNAGATTCTGATAGATCATTGAATCATCATTAGAGGCATGCTGAAGTGATGCGTCGTGGTGTGTGCAGCGAAAGATGTCTCAGGCTACGGACGGCTTGCCTTCAGCTTCGGTGCCAGATGCCGCTGAACCAGAACATGTGAGCATGAGTCCTGAGTATGAGATAGGTTGATAGGTGACGTTGTAAATAAAAGCTCGGTTCGCTGGTTCGCCGNGCTGAACCAGAACATGTGAGCATGAGTCCTGAGTATGAGATAGGTTGATAGGTGACGTTGTAAATAAAAGCTCGGTTCGCTGGTTCGCCGGGTACGCTCAGGACACGGCGAGGACGAGTACGAGTCCGTTCGATCCGATGATGGGCGGTCCGTACGAGGGACACATCGCCGCTTGTCACAATGCATGTGCCATGTCAGTCTATTTTGATACACATGCCGGTGCCGCTGTTCAGGGGACGTCGCCAGGAATGCGGCCACCGCCTGGATGGACACCAGCCCATGACTTTGTGGCTCGTCAAACAGCATATTGTTACAGTTCACGGCTCATGGGCTCATTGCTGTTAATCAATGTGGTTAATTGTGACAGACCGACAGCTAAGGCTGCAGCATCACGGTTCCCTGGGCCACCGAGGCAGAGGCAGAAGGTGCCCCACCTGCCCCATGCGGCGGCTCGTCCATGACTTTTTTAGCACATTGACATTGTTATCTGTGATCAGTGATCAGTGATTAACCATATTGGTGCAAGCCAGGCACTTCCCTCCAGCACGCCCAGCCCTGGCCCGAGAAGACGCCGGAGCCGGAGCCGGCGTCGCAGATCGGTCCTTGGACAGCAGTGTGCGGTCCCATGTCACAGTCACATGCATCAGAGAATTTCACCTGAACATCCTAGTCTTGCAGGCATCGAGGAGGGCGAGGCGATCCAGGAAAGGTCACAAGAAGAGGGCGGTCTCTAGCCAGCATTCCCGCACGCCGCATCTCCAACATAGGTCACTTGCTGCATGACTCTTGCATGAGCCGAGACTGTGTGACTCATGACGGTCATGATTCACGAAGTCCAGCCCAGGCATCACGATCACGATCGAGATCGCGCCGACGTCGCAGGAGTCCCAGCACAACCCCTGCCTCCTCGTCATCGAGCAGCAGCAGCAGCAAGGCCAACATGGGAATGTTGTAGCAGCAGTGTGTCAGTGTGTGCTGATTCATGCCTGCATGTATGTGATTCTCAGTCCTATGGAAGCAGGGTTATGATCCAAGATGACCCAATATACACCCACCCACACNGTAGCAGCAGTGTGTCAGTGTGTGCTGATTCATGCCTGCATGTATGTGATTCTCAGTCCTATGGAAGCAGGGTTATGATCCAAGATGACCCAATATACACCCACCCACACACACACACACAGACACAGACACACACACATGATGCAATGATGCATGCACGTTGCCTCCATTCTACACGGCCCGGCCATACACATACGGCCACGTGCCACGTGTCGCTTTGCATGATGTAATTATGCAGTGCAATCACNTTGTAGCAGCAGTGTGTCAGTGTGTGCTGATTCATGCCTGCATGTATGTGATTCTCAGTCCTATGGAAGCAGGGTTATGATCCAAGATGACCCAATATACACCCACCCACACACACACAGACACAGACACACACACACACATGATGCAATGATGCATGCACGTTGCCTCCATTCTACACGGCCCGGCCATACACATACGGCCACGTGCCACGTGTCGCTTTGCATGATGTAATTATGCAGTGCAATCACGTCACCAGTGACACCGTGACACCATGTTCAATATGATCATGAGCAGCGTTGTATGGAATTGTATGATGATTCTGTGACCAGTGACTCCCGGACCCACACTTTGTCGTCGTCATTACAATGTCATTCATTTTTGTATGCTTGGCGTGGGTATAATAGCCACTCTTCTTTTCTACGTTGCGATGTGTATGCACTCATCGTGACACATCATCAGTAATGCCATCGGCCGCTGACAGTCAGGCGGTGGATGCACGTGTGCGGCGGACTCCAGCCAAGTCAACCCCTCCAAAGGCACCAGAGGGCCTGGGTGCCAAAGTGATGCAGATGCCCCCTGCAAAGACCGGAGCAGGAGCAGGAACCGGTGCCACAGCTAAGCTGCCGATGCCGATGCTGGCAAACACGAGCAAGAGCAAGAGCATCGCCAAGCCTCCGATGCACCCGCCTGCAAAAAGCCCAGGGAGGCCAGGAAGGAGTGCGGGCCGTGCGGGGACGAGCAACAGCAAGGGCAGCAAGGGCAGCAAGGCCATCACACCCGTTGTGGCAAAGACAAGGGTGAGGGTGAAAACGAAGGCCCCGGCCCTGCCCAAAGTCCCGTCGGCGCCGGACGTGGACGAGGAGTTGTCGCCAGCGACACAGGAAGCTGTCCGGCAGTTCTATGCCATGGATAGCCCGTCGACGCCGACGGATACGCCCGAGGAAGAGGCATGATGATGATTCATGATGTCATGATGGCATGATATGTCCGTTCATGTCGCACTCCATGTGTGTCACATGTCATCATGACCATGTCATCTGTGTCCGTACATTGTACATGTCACATTACATGGGTGAGTCACATGTCAACATGTCATCTGCTCATGTTGACTCATGTTGCACTGAGACACGGTCGGCGTAGGCAGTGGAGTGTATTGAGTGTATTGATAGTCGGATAGTAGCGTCCAGGCACCCCGTGCTGACGGCAAGCGCAAGCGGGAGAAGAAAGATCGTGACGATCGTGAGCCTGGAGGCCGGGCGGCCTCATGTCGATGGTGCTCATGATCGATGGTTTACTGGAGTCCATACGNACCCCGTGCTGACGGCAAGCGCAAGCGGGAGAAGAAAGATCGTGACGATCGTGAGCCTGGAGGCCGGGCGGCCTCATGTCGATGGTGCTCATGATCGATGGTTTACTGGAGTCCATACGGTGTCCATACGCATGCCATGCATGTCATGTTGACTGACCCATGCTAACATGTTACACAGATGTGGACTGACGACTTGCTGGCTGGAGCGGGGACTACGCGGGCATGGCCCGGGCATGGCGGNGGCATGGCCGCCTGGATGCACTCGGCACTCGACAGTTGAACTCATTCGTCCATCCATCCATTTCACAGTCTCACATGTATCTAACTAAGGACGGATGTTGTGGCTGGGCGGCTGTGGCTATGGGCCTGTGGGCTATCTTGGAGAGAACATGGAGCAGTTCACTAGTTCACCGGGAATATGAGCGGTGCTTCCAACGACAACGACAAGCAGATACGGCATGCCGGCATGGCGACCAAAATAGATATTGCTTGCNCTGCTTGCACTGTTTGAGTACATGTGCATCATGTGCATGATGAATACCGACCCACCAGCGACCCACCCAGGTCTGTCACGGACTCCCAGAACCAGGCGGGACATCGGACGAATTGGTGACTCCCAGTCCCAGTGCCTCAGTGACGACTCGTGACATCAACCTGCTCTTGCGACAGGCCACAGCCACAGCTTCGTGACCAACACCAAGGTGACCAAGGTGCACATCATGGACAGTACAGTCAGTACAGTAGTCGCCTTGCTGTCAGATGGGGCATGTGCTAGGGCTTCGCACACGAGTGCATGAGTCCATGTGGTCCATGTCATGAGTCCATGTTTGCGGGATGCTCATGCTGAAGAGAGTCCATGTTATATTCATGGTTCATGACATTCCACGACTCCACGACTGCATTTGATGCCTCTGTATGTCCCACTTTCTATCAAGACGGCCACATGACAGATGTGCACTTGTACAGTACAGTACAGTGCTGCCCGCATGATTGTCACATGCATGAGCATGCATTGCATTATTCATCAGTTTCACGAACGACACGCTTGAAGTTTGAAGAAGTTGTTGCAGTGTTTATCCAGTTTATCCTGGTATCCTGAGTTATACTGGGTCATCCATCTGGTCACCCGCCATGAATGATGGATCTCACGCCGAGCCTGGCCCAGACTCAGACTCCTATTCAGACTCGGACGTGGCGGCTCCCATTGCGGAAGAGGCGGAAAGGTCGGAAGAGGTTGAAGAAGATGAGGGGCTGGCTGATTCAGATGACGATGCTGGCGACTTCGACTCCACAATCACCGCAGCCCGGGCCCGATCTGATATAGCTGCAGCAGATTCGGTACCGGCGGTACCGGCGTCAGCGGGGTCCCCTCGCAGCATACATGGTGCAGGGGAGGATGAGTCTGAGGGCGACGGTGAACATAGCACTCATTCCGAGAGTTTTGATTACGAGTCTGAAAGCTCGGGGGAGGTGCGAACTTCTCATCCTGGGCAGGGGGACGCTGCGGCAGGTGTGGGCTCCTCGGATGCTGTGGCATTGGAGCGACATGTCCACCAACACCACCCTCTCACTCGGGACCGCCCCACCGAGATCCACTATTCACACAACCATGAAATTCATTATCACCCGGTCCAGAACCGCTACTACTCGCAACATCATCACACTCACCACCACCATAACCCGGTTCATCACATTCACCATCATCACCACTACCACCACTACCACCCCTATGCCCATGGCGAGCCTCGCTTCGCCATACCGCTCAATGGTGGCCACAACAGAGCAGACGCCGTGGAGGTCATTGACATCTCGGACTCCGGCTCGGACTCTTCCGGCTAAGACCGGGGCACACCTCTGCTGTACAGTTGCTGGAAAAGTGAAGATCACCGATCACCTATCTGTCATGCTTGTGGGCACTGCTAGTCAACATGGTAGCATGGGCACATGAACCGCTTGCTCTTAGCGTTCGATGCAGGCAGTCAGGCACGCAGTCACGGCCTCAGACCTGTGCAGTGCAGAGTCTTCTTCCAAGTTATTTGTTCTTTGCTAGCGAGAGCATACAGACGTACGGCATACGGCTTGAGACGTACACACACAAATATGTGAATCAGTGAATCATAGGCACACCATCACGCACCCAGACACAGACACATACACAAGCACAGACANACAGACGTACGGCATACGGCTTGAGACGTACACACACAAATATGTGAATCAGTGAATCATAGGCACACCATCACGCACCCAGACACAGACACATACACAAGCACAGACACACACACACACACAGACACAGACACAGACACAGACACAGACACAGACACAGACACAGACACACACACATGAAAACAAAAACACAATTGCAACAAACATCTTTTTGAGCATCATTGAATCATGTCCCCAGAACGACCCGGATCTTCAGAGAATACTGGGGCCTCAGCAATCACTGCAATCACACAAAATCAGCCCTGACCCTGAACCAAGAAAAAAAATAAACCCCATCTTAACATATTATGGGAGTCTATGAGTATCACGTAAATTAGACCAATTAAAANCCTGAACCAAGAAAAAAAATAAACCCCATCTTAACATATTATGGGAGTCTATGAGTATCACGTAAATTAGACCAATTAAAATAGTTTACGTGATACTCAGAGACTCCCAAAATATGTTATACTCAGAGACTCCCAAAATATGTTAAGGTGGGGTTTATGTTTGTTTCTTGGTTCAGGGTCAGGGCTGATTTTGTGTGATTGCAGTGATTGATGGGCCCCCAGNCTCCCAAAATATGTTATACTCAGAGACTCCCAAAATATGTTAAGGTGGGGTTTATGTTTGTTTCTTGGTTCAGGGTCAGGGCTGATTTTGTGTGATTGCAGTGATTGATGGGCCCCCAGCATTCTCTGAGGACCCGGGTCGTCCTGGGGATATGATTCAATGATTCTCAATTTTTTTCTCATTATTTATTTTTTTATATTTATTTTTATTTTTTTTGGAAATTGTCGGGTCCTATAGGCCAGGCTCCTGGGGACCCAGGTCCCTGATCCCAGGTCCCCAGGGCCCTGGGGCCCAGGCCTCCTGGGGACCCAGGTCCCCAGAAGCCTGGGCCCGGGCTCCTGGGGGCCCTGGGGTGCAGGNCCTGAACCAAGAAAAAAAATAAACCCCATCTTAACATATTATGGGAGTCTATGAGTATCACGTAAATTAGACCAATTAAAATAGTTTACGTGATACTCAGAGACTCCCAAAATATGTTAAGGTGGGGTTTATGTTTGTTTCTTGGTTCAGGGTCAGGGCTGATTTTGTGTGATTGCAGTGATTGATGGGCCCCCAGTATTCTCTGAGGACCNATACTCAGAGACTCCCAAAATATGTTAAGGTGGGGTTTATGTTTGTTTCTTGGTTCAGGGTCAGGGCTGATTTTGTGTGATTGCAGTGATTGATGGGCCCCCAGTATTCTCTGAGGACCCGGGTCGTCCTGGGGATATGATTCAATGATTCTCAATTTTTTTTCTCATTATTTATTTTTTTATATTTATTTTTATTTTTTTTTGGAAATTGTCGGGTCCTATAGGCCAGGCTCCTGGGGACCCAGGTCCCTGGTCCCAGGTCCCCAGGGCCCTGGGGCCCAGGCCTCCTGGGGACCCAGGTCCCCAGAAGCCTGGGCCCTCCCAGGGTCCAGGCCTCCTGCCAGGTCCCCAGGGGCCGCCCTGGGGACCTAGGTCCCCACAGGAGCCCGCCCTGGGGACCTGGGTCCCCAGGATGGGGCCCAGGGGTTCCCAGCGGGCCGGCTTCTGGGTACCTCCTGCCAAAGCAACCAACACACACACACACAAAATGAGAATCATTGAATCATGTCCTGGCCAGGGGCCGGGCTCCTGCGGGCGACACACACACACACACACCCATGCACGCACGCACGCACACACACACACACAGAGACACACACACACACAGCGACACACACACACACACAGACACACACACACAGAGAGACACACACACACACACACACACCCGCACGCACACACACACACACACACCCGCACACACACACACACATGCCGGAACCGGAAAAAAGGCTTGTCTCAGTATTTATGAGTGTCATGTCCCCACGGCGATACTGGGGACCGGGGAACCCACAAAGTAAGACTAACGTTATTCCATACACACATCTGCACATGCACTTACACACACACACACACACACCGCACCACCCACCCACCCACACACACACACACACACATCTCTGCCGTCGTGCTGAGTGCTGACTCTGAGCCGACTTTCATGACACGAAGTTGTTTGCAGCTCAGACCAGACTCCGGTAGCCAGTAGTCAGTTCGTTTCACAGTAGTCTGTTGAGCTGCGCAAATTCATTGCCATGAGTGTAGTAGCGACGGCCAGTGCGGACGATCAGGTGAGAGGCCTCATTTTGAGGCCTGAACATGCGAAGAGGTTCATTTCAGCTGAAGCCGTAGGGTATCCTGACAGCAAGAAAACCCTGGAGATCAGAAAGCACAAACTGTGGTGTGTGCCAGTGGGCGGCAGGATTTACATTATGGCAAGCGGGCACAGAAAAAACGAACAAGGGTGCCCCGTCTTGCCATGTCACGGGATTTTGGAGTTTCAGGGCAACGAATCACTGGAGGCGGCGGCTTTCAGTGATCACTTCAAGCGCCACTTCTGTACGGATGAGGAGCTTCACACGTGGCAATCCAAGTGTCAACATTCGGCGGGCAAGCTCCAGGGTTGGAAAGTTCAGCTTGTGGAAGCTTTCGAGCCGATCAAGTACTTGGTCAGACCTGTGGGGGAGGCGGGAATGCTGACAGAATAGCACGTAAGCATCGTTCACATGGCTCATACATGTTGATTGGTTTGAGAGTGTTACAGGTCATGAACAAGGAGTGGGTCAAATTCCTTCCGGGTGATTTGACAAATTCTCCACAGAGCTCACCCTCTGCGCTCGTGTCTACGACGGTTCACACACAACCGCGAGATGATCTCGAATTGGAGCTCGAGAACCTGATGGAGACCATCTACCATGACTCTGGTTACCATGACCCTGTAGATTCCGTCGATTCCGCGAAGGAGGCACATGACACATGTAACATGGGCAATGCGTGGGCTGCATACTGCATGGACTGCATGGTGAGACGTGAGACGTGAGAGTTTCATCATGCATGTATTCTCGAGGGCATACCATGTATGCATGGGACATTTGCGCACGACATGCCGGTCATGAACCATGTGGTTCATGTCGATGTCATGATTGCCGCTGCAGTGTACACTTCAACAATGCACATGTTGGCCATGTGTTTAGTGTTCAGTCAGTCTATGCATTCATGATTCCATGATGTGATGATGCTCCCAGCCCATGCTGCCCGGTTGCGTAATTCCTGGTGGCACGTGTCTGCTTCTCGGAATAGTCAGCACATGATCAACTATCAACTATTGCTTCTTGTGGCTCATTCATCTCGGGTGTCGGCTTAACATCATAGTCACATAGTCGCTACCTGCCTGGTCAGCTCAGCGTCGGAGTCGTCGTCATTGTCATCATGCATGTACTGGGTCAGGGAGCTTGCTTGACTTGGGTGCGGGTTGCCAGGCTGGCTGCCAACCGGACTGCACGGGTGCAGAGAATGGACCGGTGTCACTGCAAGGCACTAGTGCCAGCACTTGCATTGATACGGCCACGCCATTTGCCCACACTGTGGAACCTGAGATTGCTCAGAACGACGACATTCCGGCGCGGGCGACGGCCAAACCCACAGTGGCGGCAGCCAAACCTGAAAACGACATCCCTGAGGCGGCGGTCCAACCTCACGTTGCGGCTGCGGCCAAGCCTGAGATTTCCTTTGTGCAGAACGACGATGTAGTGGAGGTGAAGGATGCCAAATCTGATATTACACATAGCCAGAACAACAACCCAGTATCAGTAGCAGCGGCAGCAGCACCGTCCGTACATGCCGCCACCCCACCTACTCCCAGTCAGACTCCACATGCGAAGTCTGAGGCAACAGCACCAGCACAATCCCCAGGAATAGTGGCACCCGCAAAGTCAAAGTCTCCCAGACCTAAGGCCACTGCCACCAAGGTCAGAGCATCACCGCGCGACCAGCGCATGGGAATGCGATCTAGGAAAGGTATGCAGCGTCTATTTGGTGTCACTGATACCACTCATCAGCCTCAGTCTGATCCAGCTTCTCATTATGGTAGCGGTATCACATCATCCATCCCAAGTGCTCAAGGCAGCCCGAGGCAGTCTGCTACCACTCCACCACCAGCTGAGGGCTCACAGGCTTTTGCACCATCCGATCCAGCCGCTCCAATCATCCGGAATGCAACGGGCCAGTGCACTGCCCCGGGCCCAACCGTTGAAAACATCCGGCAGCTGTTTAGTGTCCCTCCTTCGGTCCCTCCTCCAGAAGCAGCTGAAGGATCCGATGCCACAGACATAGGATGCGCTGGTAGTGACACTTCAGAGGCTGCATGCAGCACACATGCAAACAAGCCCATGCCCAAGCCCCAGCCTTCAGCCACACTGCTACAGCGATCCATCGTCCATGGCTTGGATGACATGTTTGACTTTTGGGATTTCAGCTTTGATAAGATGGTCGACGGTATGTCGGAAGATGATCGACTCGACNGACATGTTTGACTTTTGGGATTTCAGCTTTGATAAGATGGTCGACGGTATGTCGGAAGATGATCGACTCGACACATGGGAGCGACTGGCCATGTCTCTGGAGAATGACAGCTTATCAACTGCTTACTCAGGTGTACGTGCCCCAGAAACGGCAATGTCAGTGATGCGCTACCGGCTTGGATTGCGGTTGGGCAGGGAAATCAAGTGTAACTACCACAACATGTCTCACGCGATCGAATGNGCTTACTCAGGTGTACGTGCCCCAGAAACGGCAATGTCAGTGATGCGCTACCGGCTTGGATTGCGGTTGGGCAGGGAAATCAAGTGTAACTACCACAACATGTCTCACGCGATCGAATGGTCGCCCGATGCGCAGGCAGAGTGCTTGCTGTCTGCCCGGTACGATGGGGGTGGATGTGTGTTTGGCAACATCGCTGATTTCTTCAGGAGCGAGCTGAAGGACTCCGTGATACCACAGCTCCTTGCGAAGCCTGCTATGGCTCTTGAAGTGCTTCAGCCCTTGCTGCAGAGCAATCGGCTGGTGCAGACAAGTGCACCGTGCCTGGTGCATGGCCGCACTTGCTGTCTAAAGACCTGCAATCGGCACATTGCAGGCACCAGTTGCCGGCCTTTTTCGAAGCGGGGTTCCGGGCTAGGATGCAATGATCAGGAGATCATCTACTTTATGGCATGGTTGGGTTTGCGAATGCTCCTGCAAGAGCCGGATGTGACACAAGAGAACGTGGTGGGGTTTCCTCCGGATGTCATTGATCAAGCAGTCTCCAGCCTCTACTACATGGAGGTATGCGAACTGGATGCTGTACAATTCGGCTGTGCCTGCGCACGTCGGAGGCAGTTTATCCGCCTCCGACACAAAGAGAAGATCCTTGCTGAGATCTCCCCCCTGTCCCGGTTCTCGGCACGCTTTTTCAGGGCCGTGAAGTACCACTGGTCGGAGCAACTCGTCAGTCGTCGCACTAGGCACTCACTCACTGCACTCACTCATCCACTCATCCACTCCATGTAACACTGACACATACTAGCACATGTGGTCATGTCCGATCAAAGTTCGTCATGCAGGACAACATGAATGTCATGATGTCATGCTACCACGAGAGTCATGATCAATGATCAGGCTACCAGACAGACTTAGCAAGGCATTACTTCGCTTAATCTCAACGGCACGTGTCATGGTTCATGCAGTTCATGCCCATGTCATGTCAGCTCATTAGTTGGTCCATACTATTACTATTCTGCATGTGAGTCCTGTGCCACTTAAGTATTACATGCTTCCATGGTCGAGTCAGGTACTTCTACAGACACGTCCTGGACAGCGAGCTTCCGGTCAAGAACGAACTGCTGCAGGAGCTCGAGTGGGCCCGTGGGCGCCCGACCAGCCAGGCCGCTGGCTTTGACCTTGATCGATTGGCACCGTCGGATGTATTACNCAGGAGCTCGAGTGGGCCCGTGGGCGCCCGACCAGCCAGGCCGCTGGCTTTGACCTTGATCGATTGGCACCGTCGGATGTATTACGTCCAGAGGTGTGGCTCACTGCCCTTAACACTGGAGAGGAATCTATCCGTTCATCCTATGAACTCATGCACCCGAAACAGGCATGGGCACTTAATCAAAACCCAGCCGCGGGCTTTGCGANGAGGAATCTATCCGTTCATCCTATGAACTCATGCACCCGAAACAGGCATGGGCACTTAATCAAAACCCAGCCGCGGGCTTTGCGAACTCATCGACCGACCGACACTTACAGACCATCATCGCCAACTTGCACATGTTGTGGACAGAGCATCCATCCGTAGTGCCTGCGAGGTGGATGATGGGCAGCGAAGCACTAACGACACAGTCTTTCCCCGTGGTCCCGGGTTTGTGGGGGGTTCCACCGGAGAGCACGCCTGTGCTCTGCAGCTTTAACTTGCCCAGAGAGGGGCGGACATCACGAGCGATGATGTCCCAGGCTGGCAACAGTATGAACGTCATCGTGATGACAGTCATCAACCTGCATGGTTTGCTTGCGTTTGAGCGACGACAACTACCTGACTTGGTGGCAAACATTCGTTTGTCCCGTCGTGCCATGCGGACAGTACTGGGGCCGGGGTTTTGGTTTCTTTTGTTCGGAGCTTCAGTAGAAATGTATTAGTANACTACCTGACTTGGTGGCAAACATTCGTTTGTCCCGTCGTGCCATGCGGACAGTACTGGGGCCGGGGTTTTGGTTTCTTTTGTTCGGAGCTTCAGTAGAAATGTATTAGTATTCGCCTGTGTTCGTAGTAGTGAACTTGTGGGCACACATGTCCAAGCTTTGCTCCATGTGCGCAGGATGTCGGACCGGCGCATCAAGCACTTCGACGCAGAACCACCTCTGAAGAAGTTANGTTCGTAGTAGTGAACTTGTGGGCACACATGTCCAAGCTTTGCTCCATGTGCGCAGGATGTCGGACCGGCGCATCAAGCACTTCGACGCAGAACCACCTCTGAAGAAGTTACGCATCCGAGTCAGAGGCAAGAGCCCTGCACACCCTGACATGTATGTTTCTTAATGCTTTATGTTCAATGCGATCATGGTCATGGCTGCATGGCCCATGGT
Organism: Symbiodinium sp. clade A Y106; assembly: GCA_003297005.1. Classification (NCBI taxonomy): domain Eukaryota; class Dinophyceae; order Suessiales; family Symbiodiniaceae; genus Symbiodinium; species Symbiodinium sp. clade A. Next base: position 41,886 of record BGNK01002331.1, on the reverse strand, counting down.
CCCATGTTCGAATGGTGGTTCAGTGGTTCGCAGTGTCGTGTGGGCAAACCANACTACCTGACTTGGTGGCAAACATTCGTTTGTCCCGTCGTGCCATGCGGACAGTACTGGGGCCGGGGTTTTGGTTTCTTTTGTTCGGAGCTTCAGTAGAAATGTATTAGTATTCGCCTGGGTTCGTAGTAGTGAACTTGTGGGCACACATGTCCAAGCTTTGCTCCATGTGCGCAGGATGTCGGACCGGCGCATCAAGCACTTCGACGCAGAACCACCTCTGAAGAAGTTACGCATCCG
>BGNK01002331.1:0-41551 GCA_003297005.1 Symbiodinium sp. clade A Y106 | reverse complement strand
CCTGACATGTATGTTTCTTAATGCTTTATGTTCAATGCGATCATGGTCATGGCTGCATGGCCCATGGTCCCATGTTCGAATGGTGGTTCAGTGGTTCGCAGTGTCGTGTGGGCAAACCACACGCACGGCATGCCACATGTTACTGCCCTTTATGACATGATTCTGCCATGATCATGACGGGGTTAGGAATCCATTCCACATGTCGCTTGCGTGGTATGTCACATGTCACAATCGTCATGNATGACATGATTCTGCCATGATCATGACGGGGTTAGGAATCCATTCCACATGTCGCTTGCGTGGTATGTCACATGTCACAATCGTCATGCTGGCCGTGCCGCCAAACGAGGATGCCATGCGATGTTCACATGGTCATAGTCATAATCAAGTCATAGTCGTGAGCCATAAGTCCATAGTCATCATAGCCATGAATCAATGCACAAAATTTGTCTTAGGTGACTTGGGTAGCCACGTGAGTCACATGGGGGCCAGCGAAGCCAATGCACACGACACGACGGAAGTTGCTCACTGTTACATTCATCATGACTCATGACTCATGATTTCTTGTTTTTCACCCGCAAGGACTGTTCAGTTTAATTAGTTGGAATATTCATGTTTTCTACTGCATTCACATCCATGGAATTGTGTGCATTTGTCGGCCGTGTAGTGCAGTATGATGCATGCATGCTAAGTGTGCTGCATCCTGCACTCATGCCCTGCATTGGCCCTGCATTGTTTAATTTGGTGCGACCGCACTGCGTAGCACGAACTAGCCTAGGCATTGACTAGACATCAGCCATGATCCTTGGCACTGGTATAGACGGTATAGACTGGCTGGTGTGATCTCAGTATTTCGTAATTCATGTGTTAGAATGTTTACATTTGCATTGTTAGACAGACATTTAGCGGGCCTTTAGGCCTTTGTCCATCAGGTGATTTCACTGTGATTTCACACCACAGGGGAACATGATCATTGGGACCATGGCAACGGCCATGTCTGCTTTGGACCGTTTTGGGACTCGACTATTGGGGATGTGATTTGTTGCGACGACGACCGCACACAGCCACACCAACGCGACAAAAGTGGGCATCATGCCTACATCATGCAGTGAGTGACTCTGCCCGAACTTGCGTCGCATGTATTTTCAGGCGAAGCATTGCTTGAACTGGGCGCTGAGGATATGCTCCGAAATCAAGCTTGAGATCGGAACGGCGGAAAGGGGTAGCCAGGACNATGTATTTTCAGGCGAAGCATTGCTTGAACTGGGCGCTGAGGATATGCTCCGAAATCAAGCTTGAGATCGGAACGGCGGAAAGGGGTAGCCAGGACCATCAGCCCGGGTGTGATGTTGAAGAGTCAAGTTGTAGTAGTGTCATCTTGTTATGTTTTCTGAGGACATGTGAGATACCACGTGAGCTCGCGATCACCTGGCGAATGGGGTAGCTCGCCTAGTATGGGTGGGGCAGCATTGCNGAGTCAAGTTGTAGTAGTGTCATCTTGTTATGTTTTCTGAGGACATGTGAGATACCACGTGAGCTCGCGATCACCTGGCGAATGGGGTAGCTCGCCTAGTATGGGTGGGGCAGCATTGCATCATGTCCACACGTCTTCACATGGCTTTGTGTCGTAAGTCGTAAGTTGCACGCACTAGAGACTTGATGATTGATGTGTGTGTCGGCTCGCAACCAGCTCTCAGCTGTTACTTGTATTTCTTGCGTTGTGACATCCGACCTTCGACCTTCGACTCGTCACCATGGCGAACCGATCGTCAGCATCAGCCGCATCCGCATCCGCTGCAAGTGCAGCGTCGCATCTCCGTGAGCCTAAAATTCCCCCCCGGCATGAAGACTCCCAACAGAGTGGTCTCTTGTCAAACAAGACTCGTACCGATGTCAAAGACTCCGACCTCTATGAGAACGTCACCAACATTCAGCAACTGTTCGGATCCCTTCAAGGAGCAGCTTTGCTGGAGAAGTGCTTAGAATTCTATCAGGCCGATGAGTTGGACATCCCTTGGTTCTCCGACGATGGGACTCGCACGGTCGTGAGATCAGAGTTGAGCCGGCCCATTCAAGAGGCAACGGTCAGTCGCTACATGACACGCATATGGAACGAAGGCCTGAGTCAGATGGTCTCAGGCCAGCCGATACATGCCCCCACGTTACTGCTTCTTTTTGTTCATGTGTGCAAGGGTTGGGTTCAGGGTTCATGCTTTCATGCTAGTGAGTCAGTATTTAGACGGATNCAGATGGTCTCAGGCCAGCCGATACATGCCCCCACGTTACTGCTTCTTTTTGTTCATGTGTGCAAGGGTTGGGTTCAGGGTTCATGCTTTCATGCTAGTGAGTCAGTATTTAGACGGATGCATTGTTGGATTGCTCCGGCCAGTGCACATGCTGCGTGACACGGTTACATGACATGATGCCGCATGCTATGAAACCCACTGATACTCATGGTGACTGCATGGTGGAGTCATTCCTCATGCTTTTGTTAGCTCACGGCTCATGGTNCACATGCTGCGTGACACGGTTACATGACATGATGCCGCATGCTATGAAACCCACTGATACTCATGGTGACTGCATGGTGGAGTCATTCCTCATGCTTTTGTTAGCTCACGGCTCATGGTCACGGTCCGCATGTAACACTTCATGTTTCCTCTTCCAGGCGATGTTAGTGATCGACCTGTGTGTGGTTGATGAGTTGATGATCGTCGCGAGCATGGGACACTGCCGTGCACCACTGGCTCATCATGACTTAGCGCGGGTTTCATGAGAATGTAGGGCAGCACTCCCACGCACAGGTGCCACTCATGCGTATCATGACATCCAGCTGGGGCATTGGGCCATTGGGGTAGCATGCCACTCCGTCAGACTGCATGTGGTCGACTCATGCTGCGATTTGATCTTGGTCTCTCTCTCTCTCTCTGTCTCTCTCTCTCTCTCGCCGCTTTCTGTCCTCCTTGTGGCCTTATGGCTCTCTCTCTCTCTCTCTCCATCCATCATGTTCCCGCCTGTTCGCTCTCTTTCGTTTGCACTACTACACGCACATAAGCACTGCAGATGCCACTGCACACAGGTGAAGCAATTTTTCGATATCGCACCGCCGATCACAGCCTACCCCTCTCTGCCGGTGGGTTCAACCACCGGGCAGAGGCATTCTACCGTTGTCAGGCGGAGGATCCGAACCATCCGATGGTCCAAAATGCTCGGGCTCGAGGCCTGCGAAAGGTCAAAGTGCTGGATGAGCGCACTCCGGATTGCGTGTTCAAGAAAGTGATCGTGCTATTGAACGCTTTCCATCAAGGAAGCGGAGAGAACCACCTCGACTTTCTCGCGGAGGCACTCGGTATCGAACATGCGTGGCGTGCAGAATGCCGTGTGACGCAACTCAACACTTACAACCCACGCTATGCCGCAGCATACGACTCCTTCATTATGAGCAAGGCGACCAGCCCCGAGTTCAATGGCTTCTTCAAGGCGAAAAACCCATACTACACCGCGCTGGCGTTAGCCCACCATCTGCAGAACTATAACGTGTACGAGAGGGTAATTCAGTGGAGCCACGCATTCGTTGACTTCCTCGACGCGCGGTACGATCCGCAGAGCACGATCAACGCCATGCACGCACTCACTTCGCTGATCGTTACCTCACAGAAGAAGTACTGTCCGAAAGCCAAGATCGGCATCATCATCTTCGAAGCTGTGAAGGCGTGTGTCCCGTGCTCAGTGGGACGTGTGGTAGTAGTGTTGTGTGTTGTGTTGGCTGTAGTACGTGTGTAGTAGGTACGGCCCTCACCACCTCCGTATGTGCATTCACTGGATTCACTGGCAGCACTCATGTGCTGCAGGACTTGGTCGCATGAGCCATCAGTCAAGTTAAGTGCAATGCGCCACAGTCTGTTTCACACATGTTCATGCTAGCAGTAGCGTGCTTGTTGTTTGCATTCGTTTCAGTCCCGTTGGGGACCTGTCATGTTGCAGTGTATGACACGGCATACTACACGATTTGAGAACTATGCGTAGATACATGTTTCTTGAGCCTCATGACGATTGATCGAATCAGTCAGTGCTTGTCAGCGATTCATTGAGTATTGATTCACTGTTTCACTCCGACAAACTCATGCTCCAGACGGCCCGACGCACTGACCCGGACCACTGAAGCCGTAGCCTAAACATAACATGAGCCGAGCATTACACCCTTAGGCCCTTAGGCCGTTAGGCCCCTTTTGCCCTTGGGCCACTAGACTAGCCTGCCTTAACACTGAATTCCCAAAGTGGATGTGTGGGAACATACCGGACTGACCCANCTTAGGCCGTTAGGCCCCTTTTGCCCTTGGGCCACTAGACTAGCCTGCCTTAACACTGAATTCCCAAAGTGGATGTGTGGGAACATACCGGACTGACCCAATCACAAAACCAAACTCTGCACAGACAGACCACGACTCCGTTGACTGCAGATTCTGAACAGTCACTACAACATAAATCCGAACACTACTCTTGACTCTTAGCTCTATTATACCGACGTCGNACAGACAGACCACGACTCCGTTGACTGCAGATTCTGAACAGTCACTACAACATAAATCCGAACACTACTCTTGACTCTTAGCTCTATTATACCGACGTCGTCACAGTCCGTATGCCATATGCCTGTGCCCGTACCTATACTGAGTATACTGACCTTATACAGTGAAACATGCACCACACAATATGCCGGCCGCACGCTGGTAATGACCGTCTTGGGGCTGGTGCCCTTCTCAGCCCGTCCCCCTCCGCGAACCCTTCGGAACCCTAAAACCAACACAAGGTCCCGGTCTCAGCGCAGGCGCGATCAGTCGGTCGGACACTGTCCTTCGCATTCGAGAAGGGGGGTGCGGACGCCTCGAAGTCTATGAACTTGCTGAATTTGCCGATGGAGACGAGCGCCGTCGTGAAGAAACTGACACCGATCACTGTTGGGGCCGGGGAGAGTGCAGAAGGCGGTGGAGCCACGAGTGCGAAAGGCACCGGTAAGACCGGTAAGAGCAAACTCAATCCCAATCTGGCCGTCAAGGCAGAGTTGGCCCAGGTGGAGTCGCTGAAGATCCAACTTAAGGATTCCGAAGCGAAAAAGCTGGGCCGCACGGGAGACGCCGCTCAGGCCGAGGACGCAGATGCACAGGCACAGGAACCCGACAGTAAGAGGCGGAAAACAAAGAAAGCTGCCAGAGGGCTCACCATCAAGGGCTACTCGGATGATGAGCGCGCCTCGTTTTCTGGGATGGTGACTTCCTGCACATCAGGAGCGACGGAGTCTCGACCATTGACCGCCCTCGATGACATCATCCGCGCCCTTGACTATGCAATGGGCCTTCTGAAAAGCAAGAACATGATCAAAGAGGAAGATGCCACACTGGACACCTTCGGATTCTGCATCTCCTTGTGGCTCGAGTTTGCGTTTCAGGGCAAGGTGTCTGTGGCTGGGCGGGAGCATCGTGCATACTCCTTGCTGCGAGTCGATCTGCAGCAGACCCTTTTGGATGCCAATGAGACGCTGAGTACGCCTGGGTTTGTGACGCTTGACAGTGAGGGCCAAAAGACCTGCAATGCTTTGGAGCTTGCCAGGTTGCTAAACGAGAATCTCACAAGCCAGCCTGTGTCCGAGATCTTGTGGGCTGAGGACGACGACGGTGACGAGCGTGCACTGAGGAGTGTTTGTGAGCACATGACCTGCAATCGCGAGCTGACCGTGGTGCCGTGGACCGCCTACGTATCCCACAAGCTCCACTTGCCAATCCTCATGCACCAGCCCGTGCAAGATGTGATGACTTCTCTTCTGTCTGAGAGTGCCGTCGGGAGGAAGTACCTGCTGGTGGATGTTATCTCCTCGCTCTACTCAAGCATTTGCAACGTCTTGTCCCCGGGCATGTTCGGCTTCGCTTTCGATGTCGCTGCAGCATATGGGGACCGCAAGCACTTTGTGGAGGGCACTCAAGAGGCTGTCGTCAGAACTGGTCCTAGTCCTGTGCGTGGGTGTGTGCGTGTGTNCTGCAGCATATGGGGACCGCAAGCACTTTGTGGAGGGCACTCAAGAGGCTGTCGTCAGAACTGGTCCTAGTCCTGTGCGTGGGTGTGTGCGTGTGTGTCTGTCTGTCTGTCTGTCTGTCATGTCATGTCTGTCTGTCTGTCTGTCTGTCTCTCTGTCTGTCTGTCTGTCTGTCTGTCTGTGTGTGTTTGTGCGTGTGTGTGTGTGCTCATGTCATGTTTGTAAATCTGCATGAATAGGGCTGCAACGACACATGACACATGTCGTTTCAACATCTACATGTCATGTCGATTGTGCTTGACAACGTAGGGTANGTGTGTGTGTGTGCTCATGTCATGTTTGTAAATCTGCATGAATAGGGCTGCAACGACACATGACACATGTCGTTTCAACATCTACATGTCATGTCGATTGTGCTTGACAACGTAGGGTAATGTAGTAATGTAGTCTCATGACTGCACACACTTCACGCACGAGTCCATGAATCCATAAATCACGAGCTCATGAGCTGCAGCTTATCAATATGCTCTTCGATTCGATTCGTTCGATTTGTTGCTCCTGACAGGTGTTTGGGAGTATCGACAACCTCCAGAAGGCTTGCTCTCTTCGTGTAACGTATCTTCTGGAGTTATTGAAGGAGTTGCTCGTACTTCGCAAAGGCGCACGGATCCACATTCAGGTGTCCCAGCCACTGGAGGGCTTGATCCCACAGCTGCACGCACTGCCAATGACAAGCCCCTTCTTTAGCAACATGGTCGCGTTTGACGCCGTGCAGTTCGCGACCCACTGGGCTCGTGACTGGACTGCCATCCTCGAGACGGCTGACTCGGACAACCTGATGTCATTCAATGAGAAGCTGGTCGCTGCCACAGAGGGGTTGGACGCCAAGGATGTGGCACAAGGGACCTCCAGCACGACTTCAAAATCCATATCGGCAGCCGCTTTGTTTCGTTCCAGCTCCAGCAACACCGTTGATGGCAAGGATGAAGAAGATGCTGTTGATGATCAAGCCAACGGAGGTCGGGCCGAGCCGTATAGTAGTTAGGTCAGCCATAGGCTCATGATTTCATGCTTCCATACATTCCGATCAGAACGATAGTGAGCAGCATGTGACATGTGTGACATAAGACATATGATTCGGGCCTGTCTCATGATGTTATGTAATGTAGTACATGCGGAGTGNTCAGAACGATAGTGAGCAGCATGTGACATGTGTGACATAAGACATATGATTCGGGCCTGTCTCATGATGTTATGTAATGTAGTACATGCGGAGTGTTAGTAAAGAGCATGTGCATGTGCGGCGCATCACAAATCATGAATCATGTGCGGTTCGGGCGACATGATGACGCGAGCCGCGGGCAGGCGGGCAGGCTTCATGATTCATGAGCTTCATGCNATGTGCGGTTCGGGCGACATGATGACGCGAGCCGCGGGCAGGCGGGCAGGCTTCATGATTCATGAGCTTCATGCTTCACACATCATACATGACACATGCATACATTCACACATCCATACTCGGTCCACTAGTCCATGAGTCATGAGTCCATATAGTTCATATACTGAGGATATATGCCGAATGTATGCCTGCCTGCCTACCTGCATGCGTGCCTTATACACACACATGTGCGGCATGTGCGGCCATGTCACCATGACCATCCGTCATGTGTCCGGCGTGTCCGGCATTCGATGTGCTGAGGGAATGAGACTTGTCAGGATCGCAGAACCGTCAGAGTGGCACGGCAATTCCTGGCTCACGGAGTACGGGTTCCACTCAAGGAGCTAACGCCAATCAGATGAAGCTGACTCTCTACCAGGTCAACACTTTTTGCACCACGGACGAGGTCATGTCCGCCGCGGGCGTTCTAGCCCACAGTGATCACGCAAAGATGCTGAGGATCAAGTGTATGGACACTCTCTTTTTCAAGGTCCTGACTCGGCAGCTGGAGATGTTGCAATGGCAGATGTATTCTGCGATTTGCAAGGGCGAAGATAACATCATCCTCAACTTCGAAAACAAGAAGGACGGCCTGTGCAGAATGCAGGTCCCGGTGGATGACAGCTTGAGGCTGCCATTCGCAGGAACATTGACGACAACCAACTCGAAAGGTGCACTGCATTTTTGCAAGCTGTTCGGAGTCGACTTCTATGTGCAGCCCAAAGATTCCAAAGAGTTGGCATCCATGAGCGGCACAGGCTGCGACGTCCTTGTAGCAGCTTGGCATGCCAAGGCCGTCGCGAAGCCTGCAGATGCCTACCTGTGTCAAGAGTTGATGAAGATGCAGTTTGTTTGCTGGCGTGAATGCGATGCTGCCGATCTTGCTCTTGATCCCTCTGGTGATGAGCCTGACAAGAAGGTGTCTGAGCCCGTCGAGCCCTACGGATGCACATCTTGCGCCGCCGAGCTTGTCTTCAGGTTGGCCAAAAACGACGTGGAGAAAGAGAACTTGATCGCAAAGGCAACCATGAAGAACTGGCCACATTGCCATTTGGCTTGCGACCATATCCAAAATGGATCGGGATAAGGGTGCATCCTTAGCACATCATTGATGCCATGCCACGTACTGTCGTACTGTGAGTATTGTATTGAACATTGACAAGCCCTGCGGCGCTGAAGTTCCGTCAGCGTCAGTTCTGAATGTGCATTAATCTGCATTGCCTACGTTTTCCATATCATGTCATGTNATTGTATTGAACATTGACAAGCCCTGCGGCGCTGAAGTTCCGTCAGCGTCAGTTCTGAATGTGCATTAATCTGCATTGCCTACGTTTTCCATATCATGTCATGTGGTGTTGAATCCATGAGTTTGTCAGATCATGTGCTGTATTACGTAGTGTCGAGTCGTCGAGCTTGTGATCTTGATGGGATATGGCTCAGTGCTAAACTGCTGTACTGAAACAAATCAGTANGCTGTATTACGTAGTGTCGAGTCGTCGAGCTTGTGATCTTGATGGGATATGGCTCAGTGCTAAACTGCTGTACTGAAACAAATCAGTAACTCACTTATGCCTGGATCAACTCGATTATCTGATTAATCATGTCATGCATTAGTAAATTAGGCGGCGGACGGATGTTAGGTTCCTGCATCAAGGTTCTGGCGATTGCGAGATGCAGGTTCTCCGCCCCCGTGATAACATCATGGAGAAGCTGCAGGCCACCGTGGAAAAACAGAAGGAGAAGATGGAGAAGGCGGCTATGGCAATGGTCAAGCAGTCTGCCAAGAAGAAGGATCGTGAAGCGAAGGCAGCGGCCAAGAAGCGACGTGCTAAAGGTTCAGGTCGTGACCCTGAGGCTGCCGACTACGATGCTGACGACCTCGAGGCATGCCTGAAGCGCAAGCACGATTTGGAGCAACAGATTCAAGATGAAAAGGTCAAGGACGAGCAAGAGGATGATGCTGTTCAGGCTGCATTGGATCGGGCCATGGATACCTGTGTGATGCCCGATACCCTGCCGCTGACGAAGATCACCACTGCGAATTCAGCGTCGGAGGATGGTGTGGAGCGCTCTGCTCGTCAGAAAGCGATGGCTGAAGCACTTGCGGCCGCCGAAGCCAAATTGAAGGAGAAGACATCAGGTGCAGACAACACGTCGACATCGGACGTGGCAGCCGACATGCTTGGCATGCAGGCCGCGATCAACTACTTCAAGACGCCCGGCAAGGGCGGCAAGAAAGGCAAAGGCACGGAACGTGTAATTTGCGTTGTTCACGTATCAATGTATCAACCATGACGAGGCTGACTGCATGCGCATATGCCATCAGCGGCGTAGTCACGTTCTGTTGGCTCCTTGTGACATGCTGCTTGAGTTCATGGCTTGCACGATATTTGACGGTCATGAGACATCAGACATCAGCATCATGTACACAAGCCACATGTGACCATGTCCTACACTTTTTGACGACACGTCACTTCCATACGCTACATGTGAATGTGGCTCGACTTCGGGCTGCAGCGCCGATTCCAAACCATCCTGAATCATTCCTCATGGTTTGCACGATGATGCCAGGTCGTGCCATTCATGACATGCATGTACATGCCCATGTGCTCATGGAGGCTCATGACTCATGCAACTCATGCGGTGTTTGCCGGGCTGAATGCTTAGACAATAGGATCAGCTTCATTTTTCGTACTCTACACACCCGGATATCAATACAAACTGCATTGCAAGGGTTGTGACAACGGCCGATCAGGCTTGACTTTTAAGTGAACCAATCCAGTGCGTACTTGCATGGCCGCGCCGGGCCTGTAAAATTCAGCTACCACACCTGCGCACTACATAAGCAATTTGTTGGACCAACGAATATGTTGTGACCGACTCCGACAAACGAGCATGACATCACATACGCAGACAACTTACATGTAAAAATGTGATATCAACAGACACACAACCATCGCAAACGTGTAGCGCACATGCACTGCCCAACGACTGTTGCCCGACAAGGATGCATAATCTAAGCACAAGTTTTCGTGGCCAAAGCTGAGATAACGAACCGCTACATTATCATTAAACCTATATTAACACAGCTGCCACCTGCTTCATACAGAAAATGCATGTTATGATTGCCGTTTGACACATGCTCTATGACTCACTTAGGCACTCAGGCATCGCCATGACATTGTGAGTTTCGTTTGTGCCTTGCAGGAAAGGGCAGAGACAAGAGTGATTTCGCGAAGACTAAGAAGGACCTTTGCCGCTTCGGTAAGCATCTCCTGAAGTGAGTTCCTGAGTCGGAAGTATGTACCAGGTGCCTATTTGCCGTCAGCTTCTACTACAGCTTAAGTAGCATTTGCAATTAAAATTCTTTGAATTTTACAACAAATCGTGGTTACACATGTACTGGGTAACACAGGTGGCACCTGTGTACTTCTCATTCTTTGGGCGCGAATGTGAACTCTATNTTTACAACAAATCGTGGTTACACATGTACTGGGTAACACAGGTGGCACCTGTGTACTTCTCATTCTTTGGGCGCGAATGTGAACTCTATGTCAGAGTCAGAAGCACCTGGTGTTTCACGCTCGCTCCTAGTCACCACGTGCCACGTGCACACTTGAGAAAAAAAACAGAGATGTTCATGAAGCAGTGGCCATGACCGTCGCATGTCGATCTCATGTTACGCATGTTTGCGGAGATCGCGATTCCGTGCCCAGATCTGATGAGCTCAGGCAATGACCANGCCATGACCGTCGCATGTCGATCTCATGTTACGCATGTTTGCGGAGATCGCGATTCCGTGCCCAGATCTGATGAGCTCAGGCAATGACCATTCAATGATCTTCGCTGACCGAACGATCGAGATGGTCTCTGCGCAGGGGGAAAACATGAGAGTCAGTGAAGTCCTGCATGCATTTTCACGGTTCCAGGTTTGTTAATGCTATGTATGGGCTTAGAACTGTACAGTCATGTCATGGAAACATGAGTCACGGGCCTGTTCGAAGCTTGCATGCATGCCCAGGGATTCGTTTCAATCGGACAACATGATGTCAATGGTCATGCGTTTGATCATGACCACATGCCAACATGCAGCATTCATTACATGTCCTGTATGCTGCCAACTAAAAATTTGGCTCCTGGAATGATTTGTGAATTCGATTTCCGTCGTATNAATGGTCATGCGTTTGATCATGACCACATGCCAACATGCAGCATTCATTACATGTCCTGTATGCTGCCAACTAAAAATTTGGCTCCTGGAATGATTTGTGAATTCGATTTCCGTCGTATGACGGGGGCCCAGGTCCCCACCAATTTCGGCTTCAACCCACAGCTAAATTTGGAACCTATTAGGCTTGAACTGATCTTTCCAAGCCACCGACCAAGCCCAAATGCATTTCCCGAGGCCTGCTAAACACTTTTGGCCTTCGTTTCAACAGATCTGGAGCTCAATGCCGCTGAACCTGAAAATCGTAGTTCAAGGCTTTCGTTTGGTTTCCAGGGCACCAAAATTAGTTTCTCAAGGCTTGGAAAATGCATGTAGACTTGTTTCAGCTTTGCTGGAGTTCCTGGCGCTAGTCCCCGAACCGAAATCGAGCTCCCAAAGCCTCCGACCAATCCCCAAGTAAGTTTCCCGAGGCCTGCTAAACACGTTTGGCCCTGGTTTTCAACAAAACTAGAGCTCAATGCTGTCCCTGCACCCGAAAACGCAGCCACCCACAAACTGATCAAATCACGATCTTGTGTTCGTTCCCCAAATCCACGAACAACAACCCCCCCCACCCCTCCCTATCGAAGGGGTCTCCGGTACAATGATTATATGAGGGCTCCCTGCCCCGAGATTTTTGCACCGACATCGCCGGAGCTGAAGACTCACAAGATGGGCAAAGCATTTGTTATTCTGTGCTTGCTGTTTCTCGATGTTCTTATCCACCGTTCTCTGGAGCCTGAGAATCGCAGAGTCCGAGTGGGACTCAGGCAACGTGTCATCACGAGAACATCCGAAGTGGCAAGGACTCCTCTGGCAAGGCCCGCAACCTTCAGTGAAGAGTGAACTGGAGGGCCGACGAGTCGGGAGAGTTTTCTCAGGTCACCCCGTGTACGCCTCTGCCGCAACCTGCACCTGGAGCGAAAGCAGCAAAGAAGGCAACGAGAGATGTGCAATATTGTGCACACATCAAGCAAGTGCGGTGAGTTCGGTCCGCGTATGGCCTCGTGTGCTACAGCAGGTGGGCCTTTGCTTTCGGCTTGCGGTGCGAGCCAATTCAAGGAGGATGTTACCTCCCAGCATGATTGTGGTAGTATGTTGGCGTGCATTTGAGCAGGACTCGGGCAATGCGAAATGCAAGTGCATTGGAATCGCTGGGCTCAGCGGAGATCTCCTGGTCAATGTTTCAAATCAGCAGCCACCTGCCCCAAAAGAAGAGGGGAGTGAATTTCAACGCTAGGCCTACAGGATCCGATGCAACTTCGAGCAGGTTTCGGTTCCCGGGCGATCTGGGCTCCAGTTGCCGGAGCTGGGACCACGGACGGCATCCAGACTGTCACAAGGAAGAACAGCCTGGCTGGTGCCATGGAAGAAACCGAGAGAGCAGAGCGCATCGGCACGAATCTCAGTGCTCTGAATCACTCCTCTCAGGTGCCAGCGGCAGTGGTGCTACGTGGACCCCTGCACGTGCAACATCGAAGAGCTCCCAAAAGTGCTTCGGTTGTGATGTTGCGGCCTTGCCATGCCCTGCCCATGGCGACTTCCGCTTCAATGTAAAAAAATGACCCCGGCCCCCCCGACTAAGCGGAGCAGCCAGCGGAGCAATGGAGAAGGAGCGGAGCCCCGGGAGCCCCGGCCCGTGGCCTGGAATGCGAAATGCCGAAAGGAACGGATTTCCGGGGCCGGCCGAAAGCGCCGATTTTTTCCTCGGAGCCCGGGGCGCTGAGCCTCTGCGCTATGAGAGCAAAGTGAAGGCGTTGCGCACGCCTGCCGCACGGCTGTTCATCGCAAGGTCGAAGTCCTTGAAGATCTGGCTCGGTGCTCGGCATCAGGCAAGCCAATTGGCCGAAAAGTCGAGCGCACTGTTGACCAACACCTTGGCGACTTCTGCTTCGCCGATTCGCTTCACTTGCAAACACGCTTCAAACTCGTAGGCCACATGGGCGGAAAGCTGAATGGATTGCACGTCCTTGGGCAACAGCGGGGTTCCATACTCGCAGCTGAGACCATGCCAATGTTGATACTAATTGCTTTCGGTGAACAGTTTTGTTGGACAACGCTTCCACCACCAGACTTCGCAGAATTGCATTCATGTAGTCTCTGACGGTTGCTTCCAAATTCGGAAATCCAGCGATTTCTTGAAAGCTCGGACAGCATCAGGCCTGCTTCTGACGATCCCCATTGCCTTCGCCAGGTAGTTGAAACTGTTTGAAATTACATGAGACCAAGAACTACTCGCATGCCGTGATCACAAGGGCATCCCGCTCCCATCCCGTTCCGCCTATGTTTCAGGTCACGCGGAGCACTCTCACATGCTTTGGGCGTGTGAAACCGGGCTTGGTACTCTCCTAGAACTTCATAATCAAAGGCATCCGCCACTGGTGTGCGTGTCCGTGTCGGACCAAGGTGTCGACTTACTTCCCGAGGGCGAATTACCGCAAGAAAGCCTTGTACTACTCCTACGCCTCTTGCCGATGTGGACAATTACGTATCCGGCTCTTGCAACTGCAGAGCGATGCTTGCACACAGTATTTGTGAAATTCAAGGAGACCTGTCACTCCTTCGACACATTCACCTACGACTCGCACTCTGCTTGTGTGAACCAGGACCCTGCGCTGCCGTTTGCTTGATCGCACGCAGGCTCCTGCTGTCGGGGCCATGAGGATACGTACGTTCACGCCCCCATCAAAATGCAGTGCAGGGGGGATGGGTGTGAGTGTGCACCAATGCACATATACTGTACGGAAACTGCACGTATGTATGAATAGGCAAAGCGGCGGTGCTCTAGTTCAGCGCCCATGGCATGGTCCACTTCCGTTCATGCCTTCTCATTCCCAGTCCGTGCCATGCTGATGCCAAACATTGCATTGTAACATGATTGCATCGATGGAGTTGAAGCTGCTGCATGATCCGGGAAGAAGTGCCTATAGTTATTGTGACCGAGGTACATATAGTTACGGACCCCAAGGCAAGTCTGCAAAAACGTACGTTCCCCCTCCCTTTCCAAACAAAGGCGCCGCGGGGGGTGTGGGAGTACGTAGGTGTACACTTGCCTGCTTACGCACGTACATATGTGACAAACCAGCCGGTACATGCGCAGGCTAGTAGGACCGGTACGTACGCGCATACATGACATACCCGCCCACCACCCCTTCGCGATTTTGCTTTAATTTGCTTGTTTGGAAAGAGGGGGACGTACGCATGTATGTACCTATCTACCTATACCTTCTTCTACGTTCGCTGAGAACGACAGACGGTACCATTCTTTGGAAGTTGGGATAGAGGTCAAACAACAACACTGGCAGGAAAGAGGAAGGAAGGAAGGAAGGAAGGACGGGAGAGCAGAGAAGAAGGAAAGGATGAAACGAAGGAAAGGAACAAAGAAGGAAACAAGGAAGGAAGAAAGGAAGCAAGAAGCAAGGAAGGAAGGGAAGGAAGGAAGAAAGGAAGAAAGGACGGAAGGAAGGCAGGAAGGCAGGCAGAGGAGAACAAAGGCAGGTAGGAAGGAAGAAAGAAAGGAAGAAAGAAAGGAAGAAGGGAAGGAATGAAGGTGTGTGTATATATATATATATATATCTCATATATGTATAAATATATAATATAATATATATATATATATATATATTGTATACATATATTTGTATATATCATGTACATTTACACTCGTACATAAGTTCCTAACCCAGCTGCTCATCAATCTCCGGATCCATTGACAACACGCGCTCCCAAATCACGTTGAGCTGGATGCACCACTTTGCAACCTTCACCCCGATCCCAGGTGACCCGGCAGCCAACCCTCCATCAAGTCACTCATGGCAAGGATCGGCACCGTACGCTTCGTCCTGAGAAGCGTTCCTCCAGGCAGCTGACAACAGAACTCTTCGTCGATGTAGCCCTTGAACTTATTTGTGACCCACCGTTCTCATTGACGTCGTTGCACTTGAGTCCACCAAGGCACGGCCATGCACTACACCATCATCATCAAGAGCCTGCAGGGCATCCAACGTGGCTCTGGCCAGCTTCAACGACTTCAAAGCTATGGTCGCCTCGTGAAAGAACTCCGTTCTCGCCGCCGAATCTTCACCAGTCCCCTGTTGCTGGGGCAGTCTGCGCTGCCTCCTCCATAGTCGTGCTCTCCTCCGCCTTCCGAACAGATTCCTTGGGGCCTTTGTCGTTTCCGCCTCCCTTTTTCCTCGGCCTCCTCGGCTTGTCCTCACCACCACCAGGTCACCGTCCCAGAAGTAGCCGCCGAGGTAGAATTCGAAGTAGAAGCCGAAGTAATAGGAATGGTGTCCCGAGCGAGGTCGTTCGAACTCGAAGGTTTGAAAGTTTGGAGGTTGAAGTTTGAAAATTTCTAACTTTGAAGGCTTGAAGGCTGGAAAAGTGCTGGAGTTCGAGAGTTTGTGCACCTTGGTATGCACAAGCTAGCCGGCATCAAACTTCGAACTTTTCAAGCTCGAAACTTGCAAACTTTCAATCTCTGAAACTCTCGAACTTTCGAGCTCGACTGGCTGCTTCAAACTCAAACTTCAAATTTTTGCCGCGGTCGAGTTCGATCGGCCTTCGAAGTTTGAGAGTTTGAGACTTTGAAGTTTGCACTTTCGAAGATTCGACGGTTTCAAAAATTGAAAGTTCGAAAGAGTTTGAAAGTTCGCAAGTTTGAAGGTTTGGAGTTTGAAAAGTTGGCTTCAGATTCGATCTGCGGCTTGTGGCTGCATGAGGTCGCGAGATTGAGAGTTCGAAGGTTTCAAACTTCGAAAGGTTTCAACTTCGAGGGCTTGAATGTTTCAAAGATCGAAAAGTTTGAAAAGGATGAAAGGTCAGAAAGTTTGCAAAGTTTGAAGGTTTGAAGCGCGTCGAGATGGAAAGTTCGAGAGTCCGCCGAGTTTCGAGCTCGAAAGTTTGAGAGTTTCAAAGTTTGAAAGTTCGAGATTCAAAAGTTTCAGAGTTTGAAGGGCCGGACATGCGGTCACGTGTATGGATGTTGTTCGTAAGCTCAATTTTACATTTTTAACACGCCTTCTCTTCTGTCGATTCCGGTTCACCATATATCTTAAGCATCCACCCCCGGTTTGGCGATTTCGGCACATCGTATATCTTAGACACACCCCTTCAGTTGGCGATCTTAAACACACCGCCTCATTTAGCGTTTTCGGTTGATCGTATTACGCTTCCTCATTTAGTGCTTGCGGTTAATTATATATTTTAAACACGCCTTCTCTTTTGGCGATTCCGGTTCACCGTATATCTCAAGCACGTTGGTGATTTCGGTTCATCACATATATCTTAGACACGCTCCATCATTTGGCGGTTCCATGCGGTTCCGAACATCATACCGGTTTGCCGTATATCTTCAGCACACCGGCTCAGCAGGCAATAGTAGTAGTAGTGGTAGTGGTAGTGGTAGTGGTAGTGGTGGTAGTATTAGTAGTAGTAGTGGCAGTAGTAGTAGTAGTAGCAGTAGTAGTAGTGGTAGTAGTATAGTAGTAGTAGTAGTATAGTGGTAGTTTTAGCAGTAGTATAGTAGCAATATAGTAGTAGTATAGTAGTAGTATAGTAGTAGTATAGTAGTAGTATAGTAGTAGTACGTAGTACATAGTACGTAGTACGTAGTACGTAGTACGTAGTACGTAGTACGTAGTACGTAGTACGTAGTATGTAGTACGTAGTACGTAGTGCGTAGTGCGTAGTGCGTAGTGCGTAGTGTACGTTAGCACGTAGTAGTAGTAGTAGTAGTAGTCGTCGTCGTCGTAGTAGTCGTAGTAGTAGTTTGTTTCGGGCATCGGCGTGGTTTATTGCGGGCATCGTCGTGTGTATGTGATGTCAGATCCAGATTACACATCACAGGGGGCACGATTTGCTACTGGCATCGGCCTGTGTATGTTGCGAGATCACACATCACAGCGGCTACGATTTGTTACTGGCATCGGCATGTGTTTGTTGTGAGATCACACATCACGGGGGGGTGCGATTTGTTACGGGCATCGGCGTGTGTCTGTTGTGAGATCACACATCACAGGGGGCGCGATTTGTTACGGGCATCGGCGTGTGTATGTTGTGAGCACAGACAGGGTGTACGATTTGTTACGAGCAGCGGCGTGCGCATGTTGGCGTTACCGAGCCTAGGCCCCAAAATGAGGACGTCAACATGGTTTCAAGCTCAAGCTTTCAATGCATTCAATCTTCAAACTCTTCCAACTTACAAACCTTCAAACTCCCAAACTCTCAAAGTTTGAAAATGTCAAACATTCGATCTCCACGTCTCTCAAAGTTTCAAACTCTCGAAGCTTGAAAATTTCAATTCAACCCCCAACTTTTCGAACTTTCAAGCTTTGAACCTTTCGAGCTTTCAAACTTTCAAACTCCTTGGGTTTCAAACTTTCAAACTCCAAACTCTCAAACTTTCGAACTCGAGCCTGAGGGCTGCTCTGTGAACCCCTACGCGTTCTCCAGCGGTCCTTGACCTTGCTCCCTCGCGCAGCGCGTTGCCACGGCTTCAAACTTCCAAGCTGGATTCCCATTGGAACTTTCAAACTCCAAACTCACGCCCACTTTCAAACTCGAAACTCTCAAACTTTCAAGCTTCAAACTCTTCATTCTCCAAACTTTTCAATTTTTCAGACTCTCCAATCTCGTCCAGCATATAATACGTTCCAACTCAAAAATTCGAGTTCGAAAAACCCCACTCGTGACACGTCTCAAGTAGATAGGGCTGCTCCACCGCCGCCCTTGTCTGCGAAGAATTTTGAAGCCCACTGCCAGCGCTAGATGGCCACTGCCACCAGCAGCAACCCACTTCCTCGCTAGATTGAGCGTGTTCTCCAAGCCGTGTCCCCGTCTCCGGCGCCGTGAGGAACTTCAGAAGGTGCGCCTTCTCCCCAGCCTCGCCAGCCCCATCAGGCTGGTACGGGCAATGCACCATGAACACTATCGACTCACTCGTCGCAGCACGAGCACTGATTGTTTCATGACGCAATTCATCCGGCAGCGCATCTAGCAGCAGCATTGCAGCTCGCTGTTTTGTGGCAGCAATCTGCGGGGGGCCGACGCGTGAACACTTGCTTGCTGTCGAACCGACAACCTTGCATTAGGAGCACTTTCAAGATGTTGTGTATATAGTCCTCGAACACGCTCCACAAGACTAAGAGACGTCCGCCTCATCGCCGGCGTCGTAGACAAAGACCTCATGTTGGGTTCCAGTTGGGTTCCAGTTGGGCTAGGTAATCCCCAGCCACAACCGCTGCATCACCCCCTCTTGCCGACTGGAGCGACGGAAGTTTCGTGACCAATTTGGACGGCTATTCTACATCATGACAGACAGCTCCTCCTAATCCCACCGTCATAGGAGTAGAAGGAGGAGGTGGAGGAATAGGCGTCGTCCCTGGAGTTGCATTGCAGCCCGTAGCCGGCAGGGGTGGACATGGCATGGAGGGCGTTCCTGTCGGATTTTGTAGGGGCCTGCGGCCTGAATACCCATCTGACCCAGCGCCCACCAAATCAGCCCTTCTCCACGACGGGTTTCAAACCCAGGCGGTGCATCCTGAAGTCCATCAGCATCCCAAATTGCCGTCAGAAACGAAGTGCGAGATCCCTGTGCTATATCCATGGGCGGCACCGGAGTAGTCAAGGACCCCTGGCTGCATGTTCAAAGTCACGCCGAAGTCGAACTGGATCCTGGCGGCATTCCTGACGACTCCATCGGAGCTGAACTGGATCCTAGCTGCATTGCTGACAACTGCACTGTCCCTGCGGCATTCCAGACGACTGCACTGGAGCTGAACTGGATCCCTGTGGCATGCCTGACGACTCCATCGGAGCTAAGCGACTGCACTGGAGCTGAACTGGATCCCTGTGGCATTCCAGGCGACTGCACTGGAGCTGAACTGGGTCCCTGTGGCATTCCAGACGACTGCACTGACTGCGCTGGAGCTGAACTGGATCCCTTTAACATTGCAGACGACTGCATCGGAGCTTAACCCGGATTTTTGCGGCATTTCAGGCGACTGCATTGGAGCAACGCTTGATCCCTGCGGCATTCTTGCTGACTGCCATCTCTCCAACGTCACCGCCTCTGTTGCTCGATCCTGTAGACCCGTCTTTCAAGCGCATCAGGTCCACCACCCTCCCCAGGAGCACTTGACAAAACCACAGGCCCCAAAGGTGCGGCCAACGGACCGAGCAAAGCACCGGGTTTGCCTCGGTCCTGCTCCGCACGACGCCTTGCAGTTTCACCGTCCGAGCTGCAGGCTGAAGGTGCCCGCCATAATGCTTTCCAGCATCGCTAAAGGTAAACGTCTGTCGGGAGGGGCTCAGTGGCTTGTTCCAAGCGCAGCCGTCCCAAATGCGCATCCAACGGACGCAGGACCATCCAGCCCAACAAGCTGGTTTCTTGCGTTCCACCCATCGGAGTCTCTAGTAGCCGCCGTTTGCCTTCCTGAGCTGCTGGTTTGCGCCCGACCCACCAAAGTCACCAAAGTAGATTCGTCATGTAGGCCAAAGAGCGAGCCACTTGCCTCACATCCTCAATCCTCCCCTCGATCGACGGAGGTCTCCCCGTTCAAGCTATGACGATCATCGGCCCCGGACGCTGCATGTCAGAGGATGGGACCGGCGGCTCCTGAAGAGCGGGGGTCCTACCGTGACTTCCCTGGCGCGCGCCGTGCCTGATGACTCTTCCAAAGCGCTGTACAGCGCCATACTTGGCTCCCTGATCTCCTCATCGACACGCATTTCTCCCGCGCGATTCCCATCCACCTCCTGAGCGCCATCCTCCCCCATCGGCAGGTCCTGGCCGTCGGCAGTCGCGCAGCCTTCCTCCAGCGGGGCCTCGTTTCGACCTGCCGATTGCGCATCCAGGTCCATTGCCCACCAACAACGGCTTACGGCTCTCAAAGGAGCAGCATTGGGCCGGGCTCATGACCCTCGAACGACGGAGTGCACCACGATTTGCTTTCTAAGCCTTGCTGTAACAGGTTGACAGTAACAGCATCCATCAAGCCAGCATTCACATGGCATATGGCGAAGCGGCGAAACAGACTAATTATATCCCGAAGCTCTATGAACTAACGCATGGTTCGCGTACAAGCAGTACCAATGCCTGCTGCATACACATATCCATTGGTCATTTCGAGGAAATGCAGGTACGTGCAGGTAGAGGAACGTGTACCTTCTTTTCCTGCGTCGCATGTACATACATACATACGACATGTACTTATAGCTTACTTATGCCCAACCCTTTTCGCGGCCCCCCTCATGAGAAGCCTTCCGCATCACAGGTGCGTATTGGTACGTACACACGAGACATACAAGACATACATACATACATACATTCATACATATCATACACATCATACATATCATACATACCATACATACCATACATACCACACATACATTCAGACAGAAAGACAGACGGACAGACAGCCAGCCAGCCAGCCAGCCAGGCAGGCAGGCAGGCAGGCAGGCAGCCAGCCAGCCAGGACACAGAGAGACAGAGACAGAGACAGAGACCGAGACCGAGACNCAGAGCCAGAGCCCCAGAGCTAGAGCCCAGAGCCAGAGCCCCAGAGCCAGAGCCCCAGAGCCAGAGCCCCAGAGCCAGCGGCCAGAGCCCAGAGCCAGAGCCAGAGCCCCAGAGCCAGAGCCCCAGAGCCAGAGCCCCAGCGCCAGAGCGCCAGAGCCAGAGCGCAGAGCCAGAGCGCCAGAGGCAGAGGCAGAGGCAGAGGCAGACAGACAGACAGACACACACACACACACACATGTGCACATGTGTAGGTACACACACACACACGTGCATACATACGTACATGCATACATACATGCCTACTTGGGCAGGTACATACACTTACTTCGAGGCTTAGCGTATTCGTGTACATCAAGATACAAGAACGTACGTATGTACCCGGACGTACGTGCTAGCCCCCACTCCCCTGGCCCCCCCCGAAATAAAATTCCGCGTTGCGGCAGTTGCAGCTACGTACATGCATACGTACATACATACTTGGTACGTACCCCGGCCCTGGAGTTCTCACTGGTCGCTGCAGTTTAGCACGCCGGAAGAAACCTGTCCTGGACGGAGTTTGGGCATAGATTGTCAAGTACAAGCAGGTGAAAGTGGCTAAAGGCTGGAAACCAGAGAAAAACCTTTCCGCTGGGTCTGTGCAGAGGGCACGAAAACAACCGTCACAAAGGCAAGGGAAAGGCAGCAAGGCAAGGCCAGGACAGGCTTTTTCAAGCGCCTTTGTGAGCTGCATGTGATATCAGGAGACAGAGGCAAGATGCCTGGCACTGGGTGGTGATCCCGATAACGCAGAGATTCGCAAGTGTGTCTGACACTGAGTGGGTCACAGCTGCAGCGTGGCTTTGGACCACGTCCGTCGTCTTGCCTCCAAGGCTTGGGGTGGTCCAGAGATGCTGGTCTGAGTAGATGGAGGGAGAAAGTTGTCCGGGGTAGCTCAGTCCGTGTGCCAGGTTTTTCTTTGGAAGATTTGGGCAACTTAGGATCAAATGTTTGGGCAAAGAGCTACTGCACGTGTGCCAGCATGGCAGTACCTTGGAAGCATGAGCGCTTTCATCCGGTCTGAATTGGCCTTAGGCTTAAGGCAAGTTGCTAGCCCGTGGTATCGTTGAAGCCTTACGGGCATGTTATCAGTGTAGTGAAGTGAGATTTGTCAACTGACCACCTGTTGAGCTCACAGGGAACAACCCTCGTCTGTAGGTGTCACATGTGCGAGTGTAGGAGCATGTGGCGGTGAGAGCTCCCATGCCACCGAGATGAGACCCAGAGCGACCGGTCCTGGTCGTCATTCAACCGTGAATCATTGGGCGATGCCAGGACAAGTCTGAGTCCGGTGTTCATCATCATGTTGTGGATGCATGGTCCGCCGCACAGTCCCTCGACAGAAGAACTTGCTCCCTGATTGCGAGAAAGCATGGAAGGAACTGGCATCAACCAGGCCTGTTGAATGTGGTAAGACCCCAATCATGACAAACCGCAGCAGCAACAGGGTCATCGGAAAATCACCAAAACAGTCGCAGCGTCAGCCACAGCCATAGCCGGTGATCAGCAATCAAGGCTCCGCAGCAACATCGACAAAAGCAACAGCAGCGACGACCAAGCAACGGCCACCACTAACAACAAGCAACACCAAACCTGCCGGCAACGACGACGACCACCACAACTGCAGCAACAACAATAGCGACAGCTGCTGCTCCTCCTCCTGCACCACAGACAGCGATTATGACTCTTACTACTACCACTACGATGACGACGGCGACTACTACTACATACTCGAACTGACCACGGTAAACCTTCGGGCAAACAGGGAACAAACAGTGCGGAGGAAAACGCACACTCCAGAGTTTGCAGGAAAAACGGACCCTCTAAACCGGAGAAGTTGTAAAAACATGCAAAGGACTATCACCATCATCATCATCATAATATATATATATCGTCATCATCATCATTATCATCATCATCGCCATCATCCCGCTCTCTAACCGTACGCCAGAATGGCCGCACATGGCAGCAGAATAACGTCCTGCTTGAAGCTGCCATGTTTGTCACTATCGCCACCGCATCCCTCCTTCCCCCAAGCAGCAACAGTGCCAAAGAGAGGTGGTTGGCAGGGGAGGGGCCTACTGTTAATACTACTACTACTGCTGCTGCTGCTGCTACTACTATCATGATTACTACTGGTACCGCTGCTACTACGACTACTACTACTACTACTACGACTACTACTACAGCGACAGCGCCGGTTAAGAAACAGTTAATTTTTCGTGAGGGGGGGGCTCGATTACTTATTTTTGAAGCACATGGCACACAGCAGAGGACAAGCAAAACAATTGAGCCCAAGAAAGTCTAGTCCAGCCATCATGACAAAGAATCGGCACCGTGGGTCATGCTGCATGCTGTTGAGAATCAAGTTTGTGTGACTCGGCGACCGGTTTGTCTATGCTTGTCTTACCGACCTGCTGCGCAGGACATCTAAAGTCGCCTTTGCTGCGCCTGGGCTGTCTGGGTGGATGCTGGGGTTTCCAAGGCAAAGTGCCGAATGGTGATTCACATCCGAGGTGACGACCACCGTGTATGCGTTTCTCGCAATGTTGTTTGCGTGTGTCGTTCGAGGACTGATATGATTCGAGTCTCACAATCGCACTGCGCAGATCTTGGTCCTGGAAGATTTGTTTGCTCACGCAAATGACAGAATGCAACAACCATACTCTAAAGAGCATAAAGCCAAGCACGTCTTTCGGGATTGCTTGTTTCACACGGCTCCGACAGTTCAGGCGTGGTAGCCTGGTAGCCATGTCTTGTGAAGAGGGGCAGGCTAAGCCCGACAGTTCAAAATTTGTCCTCGCCTGCGGCATGTGACGGAGCAGTAGCCAGTGATGCTCAGCATAGCACAGCACATTCTCATGTCAAGTTACGCGCTTTGCCTCGCAATCTTCGCCGCCAGGCCAACCACCTGCGCTTTGCTCCCACCTCCGCGGTCGAAGCAGCTGGTGTGGGAAGAGTCCGCGAAGAAGAGGCGCTTGAAGTTGACGGAGATGCCGCTGCGGCAGGCCAGAACACCATCTACTTCGTCTGACAGATGGCAGCAGCAGTGGGCTGAGACATTTCAACAAGTCAAAAACATGACGAATCGCCCTTCATTCGAGGTCGTCCTCCATCAGCCTGCTGCAGGAGCCAGTGGAGCGACCGCTGAGCAGGCGGGCAGCGGTTTGCAGTGTTTTGGCAACATTGCCTTGCTCATCGCCGAGGTACTTGCACAAGGAGGATAGCCACTACAACCGAACCCTGGTGGCATCTGGTGGCCCTAGTGCGTCTTGACAAAGCGTCATACCTCTCAAGCACCAAGGAGTAGTTCCAGATTGGGACCTGCAATTCAAGACGCTGGAGCAACAGTGCCCCAGAAGTTCAATCAACTCATGTAAATGTAGACGCAGACTTGTTTCTGTTGCAACCCGCGGCCCGACTTGTGCATGCCTGCTCCTCTTACATGAATTCCAGCTACTTCGTATGAAGCCGCACTTGCCTTTCGCCGAATCCGTCCACACCGGTGCACATTCGGGAAAAACTCGTGTTTGGTAGCTCGCGTGCATGCATGCATTTCGCCACATCCACACTCTAGCGCACTGACTTGGAAAACTCCAGACACGGCAGTGTCGCGGCAGAAATTCTGTGGTTGTGAAACGTCGATCTGTCAGGGTGCAGGGGAGTGTGGGCACCACGGTGGGACCATTTTGGAGCCCTGCCCGCGGTTCCAGTTTGTCGCCAGGTACCTTTATGAAGGTGCGCATGAAGCATGGTCTGGAAGTGGTGTCAAGGATGCTCTCGATTGCGTGCGATTTCCTCCAGTTCTTGTTGGCCAGGTGATTTTTCACTCCTCATCAAAGAGGTGACGGAAGAAGGTGCTGTCGTGCAGGACATCTGGCGGCTAGCTGTTTGCTACTAACTGCCCAGTGCAGCGACAGAACACATGTCCCGGCCCGAGCTGTCCACTGTAAATTGTAATTGTATTGGTTGTCCTTCATGATATTCCGACCTGCTGCGTCCACGAGTGTGCTCCACGCTTTCCCATGTGGCATGAGGTTCCAGCACTTGCTGTCAGCTCGTCAAGCAGCTACTGGAATGTCGTTTAGACATGAAATACGGGTATGTCCATTGACTGCAAGGGGCTTCTGTTGACGGAGCGTCACATGCCGCGTTCTCCGGTCCCTGCCGACATCTAGGCACGGCTGATAGATGATCGGTTGTGACAGAAGCTCCCAGGCCCAGCCATCCCGTCAGCATCTCATCGTAGAATGTACACCTGCTTTTCCGTATCATCAGACCATGCACAGCCTCGTTAATGCTTCGGTATCAGTTCTACGATTACCAGCATCAGTATCGCCTTCACCAACATGTCCGCCGTTTCATCGCCCGCGCCTATGCAGATTCTAAGCCACCAATCGACAGTCACCAAGCAATCTGTGAGCCATAAATATGCCTGTATGTGCGAGTGCATGTGTGTTTGTTGTCTATTTTTGGTACTGGTAGTAGGTCTAAAGGCCCTTGAAGTAAAATATGTGTGAAAGGCCGACTCCATAGCAAAATGTGAGTTCTCGAAAGTTCCGCGATGGTGCCGCGAAAGTATTTTTGGTCGTGGTAGTGGTAGTGGTAGCAGCAGTAGTAGTAGTAGTAGCAGCAGCAGTAGCAGTAGCAGTTGCAGTAGCAGCAGCAGTAGCACCAGCGGTGGCAGTAGTAGCGCTGCAATCGTTGAGTCCTTCAAAACTTCATGGTCCTATTCCACCCGAAAAAGTCATCTAACCACATCCCGCTTGAACTTTCTGACGAACAAGCAACGTCGTCCTAAACAATTCTGAAGCCTTTAGTTTGCCGTGGCGAAGTAGGTACCGTGGAAAAGGAGGTACATGTGTAACTTACGTGACGCATGTATATTATATGATAGTTACATCGTGTCTGTCTGCATGCACATCCGTATGTATGTATGTGCGTTTGTATGTATGTACATATATATATATATGTATGTATATGCATATGCATATGCATATGCATATGTATATGTATATGTATATGTATGTAATTATGTGTGTAATTATGTATGTAGATATGCATGTACATGTATACATATATTTATATAGTGCTGGAGCATGTGCAGGACGTTACCACTGGAGTCTTCGGCTTCCTCCCAGAGGCTGGAACCTGCCCGCGGATTCCGACGGCAACCGCTAGGCACAGATGCCTGCAGATAGTAAAGGCGAACTTCGGTTCTATTGGCACCGACTTGTTGCCCGGTGACGTGGTAAATGGGGCCAAGCCTGAGCCCAAGCTGTTTTCAGCTTTTGCACCTTACTGGCAGTATTCCCAGGTGCATCTATTTGGACAATAGCATTATCCAAAGTTGGAGCCCCAAGTGCCTGGTTCTCAGCCGAAAGTGCCCTCGCCTCGTCACGTGAAGGTCCGGATCCTTCGGTTCTTCGACTCCAAACCGGAGTCGTGTTTGAGTGGGATGAGGCCACTTGTGCCATGTAGGCATGCCATGATCACGGTTTGTACGGCAGGCTGCCGGCGAGGGCTACATCGTTCCATCCGAGGAGCAGGTGTGCGATGGAGCCAGTCGCGCGTGCACCATGCACAGTCGGGCTAGGAAGTCTTCAGATGCCGGTTCAGAGCAGGGTAGGTCACCGCCAGGGAAAGTGCGAGAGTTCATTGCGGCCGAGCGGAGCGGAGGGTTCTGGAAAAGGTATTGACCGGTTTTACTTGCCTCCGAGTCCGAGCACCCCACCGCTTGCACTCAGAACCTCGAGACTGTGCAAAATCAGAGCTGCCCCCAAACAGATTGTCCGGAATTGCCGAAACATGCTGAAACGCCAAAAGTGGGCCGACCGAGGCTTCTGTAGTCTCCGGTGGCTCTTGGAGTGCACGCCTTCGTGCATGCGTAGAGAGATTTGCAAACCCTGCGGAAATTCATTTTGAGCCCAAAGTTGGTCAAAGCTGCACATTGTATGCTCGCCCCGTGTTGGGCGGGGGAAGTTCAGCTACAGCTATTCACCTAGATGTCTGACTTCACTGGCATTGCTTATAATGTTGATCCAGGATGCCTTCAACATGATCCGAGCCCTTCGCCGAGACATTAGGTGGCATGACAGCCGGCGTCCCTCGGTGGCTTCCAGAGGAATGGGTCGAAGTGACTAATTAGCCACTTGAAGTCACCTGAACGAACCCCAAGAACCGTTCTACTCTCAGGTCTCTTTCCTGGTCAGTTCGTGCAGTTCGAGACCGCTTTGCCTCATGAGGCCTTGGGGCAAATGCCGCCACTGTCTGGTTGTTTTTATCGCCGGGAAGGTGCCTGTGATTTCGGAAGAAAACCCTCGAGCGCCCTTGGCACTGCGCGTGCGGGGCCTCGAAGTCTCGGCCTCTGCTTGCCGAGTGTCGCCATGTTGGGGCTCCGGACTGGGGACTGGGGCCTTTCAGACTTCTCGCCTTCCAGTGCCACCGTCTCTTCTTTGACTCTGCTTGTAGGGCAGGCGCCTGGCACTTGCGGGTTCCCGTTGACCCATTCCCGGTTTCAGGTGCTTGAGTCAACATCCCTGGGTTGGAGTCGGAGTCGTCATCGGGGTGTTTTGCGGGCCAGCCCTCTTCTCCAACTTCCCCCGATTGTGCCTGGTGGCGCATTGTGTCCAGGGTGTATCCCTGCACAAAGGTCCGGGTTCGAGTTCCGGTCGGGGTGTTTTCGCAGTGGCCGCCACATCCGGGCACCAACGTTGTGGGATCCTCTCCGAGGCAACGATACGGAGAAGGTGCTGCTGTGTGGCAGGGTCAAATTACTCAAACCATTTAACTTTGCCAGCTGCCGCAGCTCCAAAGACCTCTGCCAGCCCCTGACGAACCCCTTGGGCCAGAAGCTTCACACAAGAAACTATCGACCAGTGCCTTGCGATGAGTGTAACTTCAAAAGCTGATCAAGGTCCGATTTTCCCTGGAGGATGCCTACGAGCTGATTCCCGAAGGCGCTTCCGCAAAGCCGCGAAGTTCTTCCAATTAATTGAAGTTGGAAGGCGCAGCCGAACCTCTGGTGCTGGAGGCCCTTGGATGTTCTGTGAATTGGCTTGGCCCAGGCCCTTGTCAGGTTCACTTCAGGTTGCCCTGCCTTCGGCCCGGGCTTTCCATAGCTTTTCTGCAGGCGGACAAGGCCCCTTACCAGCTGCCGGAAATCAGCGAAGCTGATGACCTCAGACTTGGAGGTGGCAAGGAGACTCACGGAATCACGGAAGGAGCCCCGTGAAGAACTCCGGAGTCTAATGCAGGACGTCTCCCAAGCTCCAGCAACGGACATCGTTGCCAAAAAGGCCTGGACCTGGCCTATGTGAGGTTGGTCGTGGCCTTTTGATGAAGCCTGGACACTGCAACGAGGAGATGACACCACAGCGTGACGCCTTCCCTGTGAGTCCTGCACGACCTGAGCTGGCGGCCAAGCGCGCCACCCAGATTTTCAGGGAATTTCTCCCCCTCCTCTCGCCACACGGTGTAGCCAGTGGCGGGTCTCAGGAAGAAAGTTCACCCGCTTCTCCAGCGCTTCGCAGAGGAACAGCCCCTTCTGGCCGAGGCCGAGAGCCGACGCCCCGGAACGGGAGGGGGGGGAGGGGCCGAGCCCCGTAACAGTTCTGTCGACTCTGCGACTGCGCTGCGACTGCGACTGCGACGACTGCGAGTGTTCTGGCCGAGGTCCATCATGGATGTGGCAGCCGCACTTGGAATACCTCAAGGAGAACATGCTTTGACTATGCTTTGCCTAAGGGCTCTTAGCCTTCGAAAAGGAAGGGCCCTCAAGAGTTTGTGCGTAGCGTGTCAGCAGGAAGAGCGCTACGATCCCATCGTGCCTATCCAGCTTCGCAAGATGCCGGTGAAGCCAAAGCGAATCCGAATCCTTTCGCACGAGGCAGATGCGGAGTCCTGAACTTTGTGTAAAAGTCTTTTGCAGTGCGTTTCTGGCAGGTGGCGCTCGATCGTGGAGACACCTGGCAGGAAGCTGCCCAGCGGCGTGGCTTGAGGCTCTGGGACAAACAGAAACCTCCAGGCCTTGGAGCGGTCGGAGCGGAGCGAGCGGAGAATCCCCCAGAGCTTTTTTTAATTGCAGGTCGGAAGCAACAGGAGTATCTCTCGCAAAAGTCGAAATCTCAGAGGGCTCTTCCGAGTCGGCACTGGGATTCTCGCCGTTCAGCGCAAGGTTGCACCTTGAGAAGACCCGTGCAACAGCGGAGAGGATCAGGTCATGACTTGAATACCGCACAAAATTAGCGTTTCAAGAGCGATCGTTACAGTTTTTGAGTGAGAAGGCGGAGGAAGTTGAAGCTGGCGGCCTTTGAGAAGCAGCAGAAGCGCCCCTGGCGAGCGTGAGAGGACCGAGAATCTGCTTGTATTATATTGCTCGTGTCCTGGCGTAGCTCGAGCTCCGTGTGAACAGGCAGCTGGTATGCCTCAGCAATCTTGGCACATCTGGTACTTGCGGCGATTGCATGGAGCGTGTGCAAAGAGTTTGAGTCTCTTGTCGTATTGCTGATGGCATGCACCAGTTGCATCTAGCACAACAACGACAAGGAAAGGAACACCAAGCTAAACAGGGCAGGCGAGAAATCGAAGCATTCAGCGTGCTCAATCCACGGAGTTCAGCCGAGCCTCCCCATGCGTGATGAAACGTTTGTCACCTTAAACACAGTTTGCTGCCAGGATCAAGGTCTCCGATGTGCCCGCCAGTGGAAAAAGGTCTTCATCTCCAAAGTGCTCAGAAGAGTTCCGCAGCTGTCAGAAACCAGAAACCAATCGCAGTGTTGGGCGGTAATGATCATTGAATCGCTGATGTCACAATAATACATACCAACTGGCTCAAAGCTTCTTAAAGGGGCAGGCTTGCCCGGAAGCTGGGTGGATGAGGACGGGTTCCTGTGCATTTTCTCCGCAGCTGTTGAACATGCGTGCAGTTTGCTTGCACGGTCCGGTGTCATGTTTGTTCAGGTAGCATTGTCTTCATCTCATATCTGACCCAGATTCTGTAGCGGGGATCCCGGGAACTGTCTGCCGCAGAGTGACTAAGTTTCGAACTTTGCAGCTCCTGTGCTATTTTCAAAGAATGCGACCCCGCAGGCGACGTTTTACTTACGGTGCGGACCTGAGTTCATAGACTATAGTGCCGTCATTGGCATTCCTTCCGTGTACATGTATTGCTCAAAGGCCGTAGAGATTCAGGACGAGAGCTTAAGGCTTCAAGCTTTGATTTAGGGTTAGGGGCCTTAGCAATTTTAATAAGTAAGGCTTTGATCTTGGTAATTCGTCAAGCGCCTGTGTTCGGGCGAGGCCTGGGGGTTTAGAAGTCGTGGTTTGGGAAAGATGGGAAAGACTTGGATAGCATATCGGTCGCAGGACTTATACTACTGCAGGGCAGCATCGGTGCTTATAACAAGGTCTCAGAGCTCACTGCACCTTAACCCGTCTGCAGCATGGAGCCAATGGACCGTGAGTGCTATACCGAGGTTTCCAGTAGCGAACTTTGGCAGCGATGGTGCGCGGATCCAATGCGCATAGCAGATTTCTCTTTTCCTGCGTACTTTTGGGAGGTCCTGGCTTCGCGGGATGTCCTGGCTTCCTTCATGTCCATTCTGGCGGCAGCTCCTTTGGCCGCCCGGCAAAGAGCAAACTTGCCGTTCCGCGAGGCGAATCGGCCAAAGCGCACTTCTCAGGCCCAGGAGTTTTGCCTTCTCTGCTTCTTCTGCCTCGGGTTCGCGCTCTGCCGAACTACGGTTCGGGGCCCGGGCAGAGATGATTTCAGCACAGACGTTGGCCTTCTGATCTGAACAGGCTATGAAGCAACTGCTGGGCACTCGCAGGCAGATAGCCCGCCTCACCAGTTGTTTGTGCCCCGTGCGACAAGAAGGCACCGTGTGACCCTGGAGCAGCTGCAGACCATGCTGGCTCAGCAGAGACATGAAGAGGTGCTGGTCGGGGGACACAACCAACTGTTTGCGGCGGGCTTCTCATGAGCTCTCATGTTTATCTTGTGCTTGTGTTTCGATTTATCGCCAGCAGGGCATGCGTTCCGGTCAAACTCTTGATGAGTCGGTGTCCGAACTAAGTAAACTCTTCGACTTTTGCGTTGTGTCCTTACAGGCTCATCTAACTAACCAACACCTTGATTCAAACGGTCAGTGTGTGCATCACGCTGGAAGGACGAACGAAATTTCCATGTTCTCTTGGTCTCCCCCACAGAATAAACTTCATTCTCATGGTC
The DNA here is from genome assembly GCA_003297005.1 of Symbiodinium sp. clade A Y106. NCBI lineage: Eukaryota > Dinophyceae > Suessiales > Symbiodiniaceae > Symbiodinium > Symbiodinium sp. clade A. The sequence continues at coordinate 10,088 of BGNK01002331.1, read as the reverse complement.
GGATGCGTCGTCCTGGGCCTGGGCATACTTACCTGTCAATGAGATTTTTGCAGGTGCTTGATGCATGGCCACTGTTGGATGAATTTACATCCCAGGCCGACAGAGAGTGATAGTGTTCATTTGCTTCTGTGCTTCCGGCTGTTGTTAGGGCGAAGCAGGGAGCTGAGCACTGCCGTGAACAACCGCCCTAGCGCAAGCTCTAAAACCCTGCCCAAGACTCGGTCCAGCATCCGGTCCGACTTCCATGCAGCAACCAGCAACTTGACATGGCTCACGATATGTGCACCGCGAGGGATTTCGGTAGAATAAAATAGGAAAAAGTATTCTTGTTGCCGCATATTGCAGCCATACCATGTCAGACAGGCTCCACTGGCGATGTCAGCACGACATCGTGTAGACCGCCCTTGCGGGCTTGCAACTGCCTCCCCTGCCTGGCGAGAGGCTTTATCAGCTGTACTTACAGCCCTCGTTGTTTTGAACAGGCTGGACGGACGTGGGGGTGCTTCTTATGGACAACCGCATGGAGTAACACGGCGTAGCTGCGACGCCAGGCCAGAAGATGTAGGGCTCTTCCTTTCGAAGGCCGCCGCGAACCTGGCACATCTCAGGCTGGCGGGTTGGGAGCATTCTGCTGTGACTTTTTAATTATGGTGCGCGTGTTGGACAGGTGGGGGATTAGACTTGGAAGAAGCTGGCAGCATAAGTATGCCGTGAGTTGGCATGGCCTGCTGCTTGAGAGGCCAAGATGGGACTTACAGCTCACCTCACTTCAATCCTAGCTTTAGGCAGGGAGCCGGTAGGCACCCCGACACAGGCTTTGGCGAGGGGGGGGCACCTCCAGTCTTCTCCTCACCTTCCCTTCCTTTTTGCTTTTTCAAACCTTAGGCCTTTGCCGCTTTCCCCTTCCCTCCTCCGTACCTTGGCGCGCGAGGGGGGCAAACCGAGGTGAGGCGGTTGGGCAGCTGAACTTGCCCGTTGACAGGGGACACACCAACAGACCCGAAGCCCAACCTTTTCTTGACCCTGCTTGGAGCGAAAATGCCGGGATGGGTAGTTTGCGAGGCCCCGGAGGGCACAGTGCCTTGTTCCGGTTCCTGGGAACCCCTCGAGCCACAGCTCGGTCGGAACCCTGCCTCCACCAAGCACTCGGTTGTTAATTACTGTTTGCACTTCGTTTCGGACTCCATAAAGCACTTCTGCCAGTCAGCACTGACTAACGTCGAGATGCTCTGATGTGTATGATAATCATGAAGTCACCGAATGTCACCGAACTTCTGAGCATTTGTTTCCACTCGGGCTTTTGATGCAGGCCGTCCCTGTTCACGTGCATTCGGGGCTTGGTGGACTTGCAGTGCCAGGTGCGGCGCCACTGTAGTCCATGAAACTGCCTTTCTGTACAGAGACTCGCAGGTGCCAGTGGAGTGCTTGTCACAGGCCTTACGCGATGCTGCGGCCTTGGCGCCTTGTCGGTCTTGTTACACTTCCCTGTGCCACTTCTATTCAGCTACAGGTCTTCCAACAAAGCCTGGCTGCTTTGGACCACCGTGCTTCGCTGGAGTTGCTGGTGGTGCCCTGCTCAGATCAACAGAACTACCACAAGCTCCGACTTGTCTGGGTGGTTAGGAGATGTTTGGGTGTGTCATGTTGCGCTGCAGTGGGGCCAAGCGAGGCCTTTGCAAACACGAATGACGCGGAATATGTGTGGATCTCATTCGCGCAAATGGCTTCATTCGGTCGCTTCAACCACCCCCTGAACACGGGTGAGCATAAGGCGAGGGAGATGGTGTCCCACCTTGCCGACACGGAGCAGACATTGCCGTTGAGTCTTAGACACTTATCCTTGATGCCAGTCGCAGACCCGAACCCTGAGACGGAAATAGACACAAGAAGGAAAAGGGATATGGAACTTGGGCTTCAGGGTTGTCAAGAGATTAGGGGCTTAGGATTTACATGTAGGGAGAAGAGATACGCTTGATTACTGAGGCTTCTGGCCGTAGGCTTTTTGGGGTTTTGCAGAGCCGGCTGTCAGCGTCTGAAAAGATATCCTGGAAGACATTTGGGACGCGCCACCGACAGAGGACACTAGCTACAGACTGATCGAACAAGAGACCGAGCCCAGTTACACCGTCGCAGACGCTAGAATTATAGGCTACTGCAGGTGTGACATCAGTGTCTCCGTGGTGCAGGGTTTCTTGTCGCCACACTCCCAGACACCATGAGACCAGGAGAGTTTGGTGTTGTCAGCGCCAGCAGTGAGGTGCGGAAATCTACAAGCTGCGCTGCATCACCTCCCCGCTGTCCCTTTGCAAGCATTGGCTGATCGGAAGGCGGCGTGAGTCCTGTCGCACAGAGGCATGCACCACACATGATCTCTGCCACTGCATGGCAGCAAGGTTCTGGAGCAGCCTGGACTCTCCACTGTGACGAAGGTCGCGACATCTACGTTGAGCAGCATCCTTTCTGTGAAATGTGGCCTGACAGGAGCAGATGTTAGCGCAAATTGCCGCCGCTGTCGAGGAGGAGTGTTCGTTTGCACGGATGCGTCCTTTTCTGGCCTAAATTCACTGTTCGGGATCGTGTCGCTGACGCAGTGATCGCTGCCGGGAAAGGTCGTACGATCTTCCGAGCACCATGCAGATTATTCATTGCCTTACAACTCGTTGTAAATCAGTGCAACTGCTGACCCACACTTGGAATCCAGCTCATGCCATCAACGGTTGACGGGACAGCGCTGGAGTTGTGATGTCTTCGGGCGGCTTGGGAAGCAATTTGTTGAGCTGCAGCTTTGGTGAATCTCATGACTATAAGATCTGATCCGGGTTGTGCTTTACGCAAATTCGCAGAGGTGCCTTATGTGCGGTTGCATGGCAGGACTGCAGCTTGCAGCCCGGCAGGCTCCAGTGTTTGGCACCGTGCTGTGTGCTACTGGACAAGACATGCTACTGCTGCTACTGCTAGCTTCCGACCTGGGTTACCCTGCCTGTCTCAGCTCGCAGTGACCCAGCATTGGACACCCTTCAGTTCTTCCGCATTTGCACGTTCTGGTACACTTTGGGGAGCAAGTTTACACTGCTGGTCTCGGAAGTGCACATTCCTAGCGCATCTTGCGTTGTCTTACGGTGTACAATTTCATGTGTCAGGTCCATGTCCTGTGCAGCTCATGTGGTAGTTCAGATGGCAGATTGTATGTCGCGTCATCCATCAGATCCCGCGTTTAGTAGGCCCTCAGCACATCTGTGAAAGCGAATCCCAGCTCATATGTTCGATCCCCTGCGAGCTCCTGTGTCAGTTATTCTTGCTCCGATCAGCACAATTCTGTACTACTCCGTTCTCGCGAGGAAAAGCTACTTAAGTCTGCTGTGCGCAGGCCCAGCGCCAGTGCCTTCTTGGACCGTCTGGAAGGCCACGAGCTGCAGGGAAAAGTACGGTACGTGCGACATTCGACGAATGGAGACGCTGAGGCCAAGGCATCCAGTGCCAGGAGGCAGAAGCTTGCGTGCTGCGTGGCGCCACTGTGCCTGAGCCTTGCATGTCTGAGCCGTGTGAGCTCCTTGCCAAGTGCAACCTGTGCACACCTGGCATAGGTCAGGGGACCATGCTGGGAGCTCGCTTGTTTTCGGATATATCATGTTGCAAGAAGGATGCTGCCGTCTTGCCCATTTTCGTTTGCAAAGGCTCTCTACCTGCGCGTTCGCATGGCACTTACCTCGCGAGGCGTGCCAGTTGAAGTTCGCAATCCCGAGATTCCTCATTTCCAAGCTTGGCCGTGCCAAGACGCGGTAGATTTGATTTACTTGTATTACTACTGCTGCTAGTATTGTTTGCCAGCACGCAGTATCATGATTAAATATTAATACTGATACTACCAACAACACCAAATTCAGCATGCCGGCGCCGCACTGGTATCACCGGAAACATGACCATGCGAATCGGAATTCCCCACGAGACTGCAGCACATTTTCGCCAATAGCTTGCCACTCAACAAGCCAGAAGCAGCGGTGCGTATGTTTTCTTTGTCGACTTGATCCTAAATAAACCCTTCTACTGTCAGGTGCCCTGACGCTGGCATCGTTTGAAGCATTAATCCGAGCCTGGATGCCCAGAATTGTTGCTGCACGAGCATTGGACTGGTCTCAAGGCCTCTTCATAAGCTGCGTAAGGTCTTCTGAGCCAGAGCAGCTGTTGCGGCTGTTCCAAGGCTGATCTGGCCTTCGGCAATTCTGATGGGGAGCTCCAGGAGCTGTTTGTGCGCATGGCTGCGTCCTTAGACGTCCTTTGGTTGTCTCTTGCCGCCCCATGCCAATCTGAAATCAGCAGACATGAGGTCGAATGTCATCCTGATCTGCCGGATGGACTCTTCCATGCTTTGTCAAGCGGCCGAATTTTACTCGCAACTGCAACCTGAACGGCTCAGCGTGGCATTGCCAGGCTGTCGGCAGCTACTGCAGAATCTCGTGCGTTGTTGGAGTTGAGATCTTAGCCGAAAGTCTTGGGACAGGGTCACATGCCTGGGCATTGGGGACATGATCACATGCAACCTGCATATCCGGACAGTCTCGTTGCGTTTCGTGATCTTGCCGTTGCATTCAAGGTCAATGTGCTTTTGGGCAAAGCCACAGCCACGGAGCGGTTGCAGCAAGTGCTTCACAGCGAGAGAGAGGATGGTTATGTGTATGCACGCGAAACGGTTGAACCGAGGAGTTGTTGTGAGCTGTGTCCTTGGAGACTAAACTCGTAGATTCTAGGTCCAGGTGTCTTGGGATTTCTTCTGTTTGTGGCAGCTCCAGATGCTGCAAAAGGAGATGCAAAGATGTGAAGAGACCTGACATTGAAGTTTCAGGAGCAGCCAGTGCAACTGCCAGTCGGGTCAATCAAGTGGACACAGATCATAATGGAATAGGATGGAGTATCAGCAGATACAGATCTTGCAGGCAGGATCGATTGATTTGCTCTAAACCTTGGTTCGGCTCGAGGGGCGAAAGAAGGATCAATCGAAGAGAGGCCAAGCACAATGGCACTTGATGCAGGAGTTGCCAGGTATAAGCATCCGACTGAAGGCGCCGATCAAAACATGGTGACACACCAGGGGGGTTATCGTGTCGGCACTCGACAGCTAGATGGGACATCACGGAGCACATCAACGCCGTGAAATCAGAGCATGGTGTTGAGCTTTGTTTCGTGGTCACAGCTCTCGGCAAGTCCACGTCTTTCTGGCAGCCGCAGTGTCCAAAGGTGTGCAGAGTGAGTGAGCGAATGCATTGCGACCTCCGTCCTGAGCGGGGCCATGCCTCAGCAACATCCCTCCCGGCTTATCACCGTATCGGCCTCCGCACGTGTCATTGCCCCCTCCAGTTGGAGTTCAAACTTGCAGAGCGCCGTGGCCTCCGGAAGCAACGTCCAAGGGCCAAGCCTGCCATCGTGTAGGGCAACAACTAGGCCGCCACTTGCACCACCAAGAACGGCAGGCAGGCATCCAAGGTACTAGGCGACGTCCCTCTGCAACGAGCTGCGAGCGGCTAGTCGCCGTAATCACAGCACGCTTCCCCACATTTCCCTCTGCAGGTAGCAGGTACGAGGTGCAGCGCATCCCCTGCACAGACTCATTCGCACTCACAGAACTCATATCCTGTTTTAAGCGGAAGTGGACAAAATTCAGTCTTGCCCCCTGTGGACAGGTCCTAACAGTGTACTCTCGGAGTGGCGGAGTGGAGCCCAAAGCTCCGGGCAACAATTCCCGAGTGCAGAGCACGACGCGTAACAAGTACCGGCGGCCACTCGCCCGGGCCGCCGGCGGCCCGCTCCCTTCCTCATCGGTATTGCTTAGTGACTGGTCTTTGAGGTCTTCTGGCAGGGCGTCGCTGGCACCCGCAGCTGCAAAGGCCATGTCAATGCCCGAATCTCAACTCGTTCTCCAGCAGGAGCATTAGTTAGTGTTGCTGCTGCGTTTTGGTCCGGAAGCTTGCTAGAGACCTGTGTTTCGCCGTTCCTGTAAGTTTCTGTAAGGAGCACAGCTGACGAGGACTGGGCCGGGTACTCACGACCAAGAACATCTGAAACGACCGCCACGGCCACGATCGGCCATGCAAGCCATCACACCGAGTTCTGATGCTCTGAAATATTGAAACCATGCATGCGTCATGTGGCTGCAGTAGCTCTTTGGAAGCAGTTCCCAAGGCAGCGGACATGGACGACGAGCTTGCGTCGCCCAGAGGTCGTTCGCTGTCCTCGCAATGAAGCGATGCGATATGGTCCGATCCCAGCACGAACCCTTGTAGACTGCTGATCCCAGAAGGCTCGACAGCTAGAGGGAGTGGCTCTGCCCTCGAGGCAGGAATGAGACCATCACTCATGAAGACAGAAGACAGCACCCGCATCTCATTCTCAATCCTTGTCCGATGTCTGTGAACTTGACATTCTGCCTCTGGGGCAATCTGCGGACTTAGCAGGCCAACTTATCCAAGCAAGGGTTGGTACCCAAGCGTTTGTGCATGTGTCGCCGGCGAATTATTTCCACAAGCTATTCGACAAAGGTCAGAAGCTTCATTGGCAGTGCGACCCGAAACACCGCTTCAGGCCAGATTTCTGGCTTGGGCTACAGGATGCAAGCCTCAGCATTTTGTGTGAGCCAGCTTCATGGTAGTCCGTGAGAGGTTGCTCCAAGCAATGCCGACTTGGATGCAGCCGTGGCAGATGTTTGTACGGATGACGTGCCTGAGCTTAATGCAAGAAATAAGCAACGTAGTGCGCAGCCTCTATCGAGTTCGAATAGATTCCAGCGAGAGCTGTGCGAGTGATATGGCATGTGGTTTGTCCAGCTGTCGATGGAAGTCTGCCCGATCAAACATTCACACACAGACATAGGCACATGCCGATGCTCAAACTGGTTCAAGGCATTTTGCTGAAGAAGTCGGAACATACATTAGAGACACTAGCTGACTCGGAACGAAAGCGAGTTCAAGCCTGTAATCCAGAAATTGATTGACACTCTCAGCTAAAACAGCTCAGACTTGATGCATTCACGAAACGGACTCGACATTCGGGCATGATTTCTTGTAATCCTGGTCCGACATACAAGAGAAGCGCGACAGACTTTCAGACGCTGAGTTTCGCGAAGTAGGGCGGCCAATGCAGGAAACTGGGCAAGTCCGGGAGAGAGCCCGGACAAGCAATGTAGGCAATGTGGCCTCTGAGCTGCCGGGGATTTTGTTTACGGGGCCAGAGTTTGCAAGTTGCAGTTCGCAACAGGAGGCGGAATAAGGTGGACGAATTCGGCTCAGAAGAAAGAGCGAATCGAATCCAGCACAGGCCAAAAGATGACCACACAGATCCAGAGGACCTCGAACGAACCCGGTTCGAGGTTGCGAGCTTGCAGAGTTGTTGCCATTCGTCGCCTCGAGCCGTCTGATGTCTTCCAGTACAACGAGGGCGTGATTGATTTCTACGTCGGTTCAGGAAAGTGCACAGACAAACTTGTGAGACCTTGGAACGCTTGGCGTAACCCCCTGCTATTTGGTTGAGCATAAGGCTGTTAGTTATGCCATGATAGCCGTGTCACTTCAGTCCGCTCTCACCTAGATGATGAGCCTTAGCAATAATATGTTGCCAGTCAAGAGGCTGACAGGGTTGCGGGAGGTGTCGCTGCTCAGCAAGCGCATGCATGGTGTCATCTGGTGTCTGAACCGTCGTGTTGCGTTGCTCGCTCGTGTCGATTGCAGCTGTAGTATGGTTCAGGAGGCATTGATGCTACGATACAGCTTCTGACAAGAGACCATGCCCAAACCGGCTGACTTGAAGGTCCAGGCCCCCCAACCGCCAACTACGGTGCAGCTGCTTGAGCATGCGTCCACTTGAGCAGTAGTTCAGGGGGGCAGCTGGCAGGCTGGGAGTGTGTGGTGCAGACTTGATGTGAAAAGCTCGTGGTGCCTGTTTAAAGCTGCCGTGTTCCAAGTAAGGGGTATCAGTTTGTGGTTTCGGGAGTCCACTGCGTGCACGGGCCATATGTTGACAACCGTAAGGTCAGATACCGGCGTTGTCGTCTCCGCCAGTCAGTGCATAGTTTTGCCTCGTGTAACCCGCTTCTCGAAGGTTCGTACAGGTTGAGGTCGCGGACCCGCATCTCCTTTCAGGGTTCGGCGGTTTTCCATGGATCTGCGTGGAGAAATGGAGAAGGGTTCTGCCGTGGAGGTGGCTTCTATAGGACGGACTGATGCTCGATTGATGGCATCATATGAGGTTGTCACGAGGTTCTCTCTATAGGATGGATGGATTGATGTCTGATGGGCATGATGTGAGATTGTCGCGAGATCTCTCCGAACCATTGTGTATGTTTCAACACATGGTGCCGGAAGATTCGTACCCGGAAAAGAAAACCTCTCGGTGACCGGCGTGTCGCAGTCTTCCAGAGCGAGCTTCATTTACATGGGCTAGATGTTCGCCTCGAAATGACGACTCGTGTGTCCCGAGCGCTGCCGTGTGCTGCCGCGCTCACTTTAGCCTCGAGATGTCTCAATCCCACCAGTACATTCGGGAAAGCATGCTGGTCGCTCGAAATCGCGCTGCGAGTGTGCTGCGACGATGCGTGCTCGGTCATGTCTCTGAATCTGAATCCCGCCTGTAATTCATGTCTCTGAATCCGCTCGTACGTGGTGGGGAAGCATTCTGATCGAGGGATGTCGAGGGTGTATGGAGGGATTCATAGAGCAGTTTACATGTAAAAGGTTGCGTCTAGTGAAGTTTATTCAGGGAGGTTTGGTAGAAGGGTTTATGGAGGGGTCTTGAGTTTAGAGTTCAATGGAAGGGTGTATAGAAGGGTTGCCACATATGGGTGGGTGAATGGATGAATGGATGGATGACATGATGTTTGCATATGTTTGCTGTCGAAGTACTGGCGATCTCTCATTGAAGGTCTAGGGGATAGGGGTTTTTTCCGGCAGTCAGCGAGTCCGGGCTTTGGCGGTATGGATTAGGTCACACTACCTCAGTTCCAATATAAGAGCATGTACCGTTATTTACCATCACACGGTACAATGCAACGGTGTGTTTTGGATGTCTTAGTCATGGTACTCGTATATTCTACTCGTACAACATACAGCTTTGAGCACAGCCGTCTACTACAGGGCAGAGACAAGCACATTGTTCTTCCACCCCAAACACTGTCACCCACAGAATACAACAGCAGCAACCACCAGCCGCGAGAACAAGAGCAACCAGAACGATTAAAGCAGCAGCAGGAGAAGCAACAAGCAGCGTCACAAGCAGAACAACCACACGTCTCGTGTCCCCGAACAGTGGGGGTGCGTTTCTTGAATTGTCGAAATGTCTATGATCGTTACTCGAACGTCAAGGTGGGTTTCGCGAATTCATGCATTCTCCGATATCCGGCATCAAACGTCGCCCAGCTTTTCCCGAATTTGGCACAGAATCTCTTAGTATGCATCCTGAGCCCATGTCACGGCAAAAGCGGAGCTGTCGGTAAGGCAGAGAGCATCTTCAAAGACATGAAGAAGCATGGCAGTGCAGAGCTCAGTTTCGCTAACTCTTGTGCAACATGAAGCTGTTGCTCTTGTCGTTGCCATGAGGTGCTGACGTTGTCTCATACAACATCATGCTGAAGCTTTACATGGGCCAGAAAGGCCTGGGGCTGCGGGTGATTGAGTTGGTCTGCTTTCTGCTTTGTTTTTTGTCTGTATGCATGCTACCAGCTGTCCATGACAGTCTAGGTGATTCCATGCAGCGGGCGCGGGCCCTTCTGGAGGCTCTGGCACCTCGCTGAAGTACTTCCGTCGACGGAACGGAGTAGGACAATGTGGCATGCATCCATCTGTAGATGGCGTCAGGAAATGATTCAGTCTGGTCTGCGACCGACGACCACGACGTACAACTCGATGGTTTAGTCTTTAGGGTTTAGGGTTTAGGGTTTAGGGTTTAGGGTTTAGGGGTTTGGGGTTTGGGGTTTGGGGTTTGGGGTTTGGGGTTTAGGGGTTTAGGGTTTAGGGTTTAGGGTTTAGGGTTTAGGGTTTAGGGTTTAGGGTTTAGGGTTTAGGGTTTAGGGTTTAGGGTTTAGGGTTTAGGGTTTAGGGTTTAGGGTT